>MU869907.1:6138-36993 GCA_036418205.1 Ostertagia ostertagi | reverse complement strand
TAACCAAAACTAAAAATGGAGCAAAGGAAACCGTCGATGGAGCCATTAACAAGTATTTCCTCTCCTCCTCCATGAAGGGGCGGGGCTGGACGAGTTTTCTGGACTCGCTCGCTCCACGGCCCGCTAACCCGCGCGTGATTTGGCCGCTACATCGTAATCCACTCTGCGTATCATGGGGTGTGCGCGAGGTATCTCGTCCATAAGTTCACATTAAGTTCACTTTGTAAAGCCCTAGCGCCGCTGCTGTGCACTTTCGAGCCACTAGCCAAGCCGGTAGAATTATTTTGTATCATAAATTAGTTTCAAACCAATGTTCATTCCAGGTACCTTGGATCGCCGGTGGTGCCGTATCCAAGTATTTCTACAACGCATTCTTCTCGGTATGGAATGGAGGAATCAAGGACGATTTCTTGACACTTGCAAACAAATATAAAGATTATGAACTATGGGTGAGCCTTCGAAGAAGAATTTCAATCGATAATCGATTTTTCGCTTTTCAATCATTACAATGTCGCGAGCCAAAGGTCATGGTTGGTACATGCGATTCGTATATCAGCAGTGCAGATAACAGCTAGTCGCGCTTTTGCGTAGACAATGCTAAAGATCCAATTTACATCTTACCATTAGTAAAATGCCAATCTTGAGACGCGTGCGGCTGTGCGCTACATGACGTGACGTGGAAGGCGTAGCCCAATTCGAAATTATTGAGTGTACGGCTGTGCTGAATAGGTGACTCGCTGTGACTGCGACGCTTCAGTGCGATTAATTTTCGAGGACTGGGGCAGTAAAGTGCTGGAGGCAAACCCCGGCATTAGTCCGACTTGTGAGAAGGATACCACGAAGGAAATGAAAGGTCTCTCGCGTATTTTGTCTTCTTTGACCGCCCTGCCTCGCCATCGTTCCACATCCGACCTTTTTGAAGGTTAAGGCCTTAATTTCAGCGATCCCAAAGATTTCTCTAGCTTTCCTTTCCACTTTCAGGCCGTCCCGCAGCTCAGTCATCACTACGAAGCGCTCTTATCACCAGTTTTATACTGGGCTTGCCTTTATAGTGTCATAGAAGTACTTCTAGCGCTAATCTTTTCCAGATTGTGGGACATTCCCTTGGCGGATCAATGGCATCGCTGGCTGCCTCATACATCGCAAAAGTGAAGCTGTTCGATGGAAACATGATCAAATTGGTGACTTTCGGCCAGCCAAGAACCGGTGACGCTGACTTTGCAACGGTACATGACAGTCAGGTACGTCGGATCACTGCACTCGTTTTAGCGGCCTTTTCGAGCTTTAGACCAGAATTCGGGCTATATATCCACTATTATGACCACAGAGGGTGCAATAAACAACAAATTTTATTTCCGTCATAATTCTCTTGCGGGGGTACAATGGTCCTGTCCGCAAATCTGAGGTTCAGTTTCAGCCCTGGCGTCATTTGACGTCATTGTGGTGCTGTAACTTGTTCCAAAACTCGCTGTGAGCATACACAAAGGTGTTTTGATGGCGCTGGTGGCAAATCCAACTTTCAGTTTTGGCGCTGGCGCCATTTGGCGACCGTTCAGCTCTCTGGAGTTTTCCAATAAGTCATCGGCATCAAACTATCGTCAAATGGCGCCGGCGTCAAAAACGGATGTCATATTCATGATCAGGACCACCAACTACTCCTGGAGGACAACTTTAATGGGATTGATTTTTTGCTCTACTGAGTAGGAAATTGACCAATGGGTCAATTGGGCGGAGTTTGATACAGGCTGCTCGTCACATGATTGGTCCGGTAAATCCAATTTACAGGAGTTGTCTTTTGGAGAACCGTTATGATTTGCTTAAAAATGTATTCCCTTACTGAAAAACCGAGGCGATGAGAAGTTAGTGGCACTTTTCATAACACCACGTTTTCTAGATGATATATCGATTTTTGGATAGAATTTATTGATTTACGCTCATAGGAGCCCAACAACCAATAGGAATAGTCCAAAACTGCGCGCTAAGCAAAATCAAGCTTGAGAAGATGGAAATGGTGGCTATTTACTGTACTTCGTTAGTTCCCTATTGACAGTTCATTTGCAGATTCCATATTCGTTCCGAGTCATTCATGCCCACGACGTGATCCCACACAGTCCACCACGAGGATATCACAACTACAGACACCACAAGTCGGAGGTATTTTACCATTTTCCAACTTATATTTCCGATTTCCGTATTCCGGTCGAAGTTTTAGGTTCTTTCAAACTTGCCACAAAGATTTATCCAGAATCGCCTCTGCCACAAATCCGTTAGAATGAGCTTTAGGCATGCTCTTGGGCACTAAATCGCCCTGTGGACGGAAGACCTGGGTTTCTGGTAACCCTGGGCGCGCCTCCAAGCCCAGAGCCCAAATCCCATGCGCAGCTTATGTTTTGGTTCGTCCGAAAATTGCTCTTACCTACCTATTGGTAACCATACATGTCAGGATAAAAGTTCATTATTGGCGCAGGCTTGAGCACCACCCGATCCACGGACGATTTTCTGACAGTGGTCCTCTTGCCGCCGAGCCAGTTGACCAAGCTATGTATTCCAGGTATTCTACAACAATGACATGACAACAGATGATTACATTGAATGCGACGAGCAGGAGAGCCAAGCGTGTAGCGACCAGAACATCGACGTCTCATTCTACGATCATCACCGGTACTACAACGTCTACATCTACGAATGGGGAGCCGTTGGATGCACTGGCGATCCAGTGAATCCGCCTACTGTGCCACCAAAACAAGCCTAATGTACATATCTAGATATTACGGTTACTTGTATATGATTGCAAGCTTAATAACGAATCTCATAAATCAATATCAATTATACTTGTTCAACTATAATATATTATTCAAAATAAGACACCAGCAGTTTTCAAAATAACACTCTCAGCAGAAGTGCGTTCCGTGGGTGGGGCACTTAGGCACGAGTTACGTCACGCACATCCCTTTAACATCGCAAATAGATACGGGTAAGCGGTAATCCAAATACGCGCGGGGTTAGTCTGAACCGATGGAGTGCAGTTCGCACAGCGCGTCCGGCCCGCCGTCTGTTCTTAAATTGAGGAAATCCTTATGAGGCTGTTGTCGACGGTTTTCTTGTGCTTTTTTATTTTTAGCTTGGACCGGTATCCACAACTTCCATTATTGTACATGTAGCTGTATATCCCTGGAATTGAAGGGTGGTTTGCTTTTGAATATTTTTTTTGACTTTGCAAAATTTGCTATACATCGCATTCAATCGTTGAGGAGGCGGGTGCATGGCGTAATCTCCTTTACCACTGTCATGGATATACGTGCCAAGAAGATGTACCTTTCCGAAAAGTTTGAACTGATGGTTAGTCGTCAAATTTTGTCCGATTTTGGGAAGTAACACCTTATGGACAATAAAGGAAGTAATAGAAATCGTGGAAAAAGTAAGCAAAAAAACTAGCATGCGCAGCCAATTCGCAAACAGTGGAAAGATATCAGAAATAATGGTAAAAATGTCATAATAGTAGAAGAAAATTAGAAAATATGTATCAAAACATACGCCAAGGACTTTTCAAAAGGCCAACACAATGATGCATGCCGAATTCGAACCTGCGAGCAAATGTTGCAGCCGCTTCCCTTTCCTCTCACTTCACTTGCACTGCATATGATTCTCTATCCGATCGTCTGTCCGAAATCTCTATTGTGAAAGTTCAAGCGTTCAGTAAGGGCCTCATAACTCCCTTCAAAAAAATCGCTATTTAGGAGCAGAAAATAGGAGCAGAAAATAGATTTCAGATCAGGATTTAGCGACGCATTCGGCGGTACACAACCCGCTGCAAACGGTTGCGAAAAAAAACTTGGACACCGAAATAAAAGTCCATGGAAAAATTTATTTATTTCATTTTCTTCTTCCCCGTATACAAGTATTATTGTGTACTGGAAACGACAACAAACAAACAAACGCACAATAGCATCCATTCAACATGTAGGAGACGATATCTGAATGAAAGACAATAAAAACAACAATTCAACTGGAGTAATACAAACTCGTCGTTGTATGTCTATGTATATGCAGGACCATTTTCGGTGTTGGTGACGGGGAGACGGCAAAGCGAACTAAATTTAGTGAAGGGAAACTAAAAATCGCTACAAATATTATCACACGCAGTGGAATCGTGAAAAATAACGACAGGGAAGCCACGCCTTCTTTACAACAAGCCACGCCCACACAATTGGACGTGGCATGATAGAACACACAGATATTCGATCCCTGCAGTCTTGGAGACCGTTCACAACTATGCCTATTTAGCCGTGATATTGCAAAGGTAGAGAAGCAGAGTTTTCTGGCCACTCTCCCTGTCTGCACACTCCCCGTCTCTAATGCTAAGCGAAAAAATGTGCATATTGATACAAATTGCTGCGACTAGAAAATTGAGATCGTTTGCTGAGATCATGAGAAGTGAAGATTCGTGGCGCTATAAGCCACAGATGCACCGCTTTCTGTCTTGGGATGATTTGGTGAATAATGCCCTCCTCTGTAGGGAAGCCCCGCCCACAACGGGAAGCTCCGCCCACCATGGAAGGCCGCATCGAAAAAAGTCCCGCTTAGGCCCAGACAAATGTCAAAGACACCTAGTTTATCAGAAGAAGAATACATGGATCTTGAGCATTCTATTGGGTCCCGCGCAGAAAACAGTGCATCATCGGACTCGCTTACGGTGTCGAGCGATCGGGGCAAGGTTAATAATTTGAGATGAGCTTATGCGGATGCATTAGCCGACTCGGCTTAATTCCGCTAAACATTCTTGGTCGTTCGATTGATCGCCTCCGACCTTTGGCCGTACCATTTCCTTTGGATGTTCGTGAATCGGCCGATTGTGCACGTTCTGAAAATTATTGATTTTTTTGGGGAAAATGAAGTGCGTAACTAAACCTGCAATTTTATTTATTGGGTTTGAAACCATTTTCAGGACCTCTGAGAGGCGCATAGATTACAAGGGAGCGTCACTTTCTGAAGGAATGTTTGGTTAGAGTGTACCCTTCAAATCTAACGGAGGGATGATGTAAAGTCGGAGTACATCGTGGGAAATTCCCGGTCAACAGGTCGTATTCGCGATTTTTCGAGAGACTTATTCGGGTAATTGGTTTTGCTTTCTTATAAAAAATACGGGAGGAAAATTCCCCGGCATGTAGGGAGCATTTTCGCGAAATTTATGGAAATTCGCACCTCCCCACCTCGCCCGGTCAGTTATGGAAAGAGATTTCAGGTTGGAGGCCGGAAGTAAGAGTACGTAGTACTTACATAGGGACAGGGGGGGGGGGTAGTATGATAGGAAAGGGTCTCTTTATGTACAGATTCAAGGCCGCGCGTGCCTCACTTTTTTCTTACCACAACGATTGACCGTAAACAAAGCATAGATGGATTCATACGCGAGCGGTCGCAACGCGTGCTCAGAGAATGAGTCAATAACATATTTAAGTAACAGTATTTCGAAGAGTCAAATTTGATAATGATAGTTTAGAATTTATAAGAAAACTCATCTTTAATCGGACAAGACAGGTTTTATTACCCTCGGTTTTATTTACCAACTGAAATTCGAAAAAAAACCACCAGAAGGCAGAAAATACAACTGCACTAAATCCATGAAAATGCGCCGCGACCGCTGACGCACAGCACGCTCCGCCCCTTCAACTAATGCTACCCTACAGATTATTTTTGAATTTTTGAGGTCACTAGAGAAGAATAAAAAATTTTCAAGGTCCCAGGGTGCCGAAAAAGGGAGATTTCCGAATAGAATGGCCGTACAAATACGTCACGGGTTGGCTACAGTTTGGAGTGGTCGGGCGCACCCTTTTCTGCGGTGACTACACTGTAGGCACGAGTGTACCCGATCATTACAGACTTTATTTTGCGATAGTGTCACCTACGCGGAAAGAAATTGATGAGCAAAAATCTAGTGTGTCCCTGTCATCATCTTTACCTGCGAAAAAGGGCACTCCTTTCAGAAACCATCCTAAATTCCTATAAAAATATACCACTACCACCTCTAGAAACCACCCCAAAGTACCGTGCACGTCCTCATTAGGCTTTATTTGAAAGCCTGGGAGAAAGAGAATGTAAAGGAAAAATTCAGGACGAATAGTCAGACAGAACAGAAGGTTTCAGGTTCCTGTAGGTTACGGTATACCCTACCTTACCTTATGTTTTGGATTTGTAATTTTTCAGCAAGCAGACAGCTTTCCACCTGAACCCCACCCATGCTGCGATCGATAATTATGTTTTGCGTGGAAGCTGGCTGCAAGCTTACTCGATGACTATGCATAAACGCCACCACTGGCTGCCAGGTAGCTGAATTGGTGTCCTTCCCCAGCCAATGTCTTCTCTGCATGATCAACGCTGTATTGGAGCGGAAAGATGTGAAAAAAACCATATTCTCTCAAGTTGAGAAAACAGGCGTCGTTGGTTGTAATTTCGCCGAGTATAGTCACAGCTTGCCACGCACCACTACTACACTCACCCTCAGTACAGTGAATGCCAAAGCCGGTAGCCTCTACGATGCTGCCACTGTGGCAGACTATCCGTTCTTCTCGTACTACTGCCGCTCGAGCCACTACTTCTCCGCTGTTCGTAGTCCGATATCACTGGCAAACTGCCGCCTGCGCGATGGGCAGCTGCACCTCTCACATTACCATTCCGCATCGGTGTTGCCGGGTTTTTTTTTTTTTTTTTTTCCGTTCACCCGCGGTGCCCGCGGCCGTACGTCGTCTGGGCCGCGCTCTATCTGGACTATTTGCAGTAAAGTCATTGATGCTTCCAAAAACTCCTTCTGGCTGCACCTACCAGCTTAATTTTGTCGTGCTGTATCCGTCGAATGTGTGTTTTCTTCTGTTCATCATGTCATACAATTTGTTCCGGTAATCGTCAATCGATAACTGGATATGATCGGGTAGCGGTAGATTTACCTGTAATTCATAAAATACAATATAGTGAAGTTCTAGCAGAGCAGTCGACGTAGCCAACATTTAATGATGAAGTTATTCTTTTGAGCTTTGTTTCCCAGAATTGGACGTGTCGTGATTACAGACATAGCAACAGGCCCGTGGCATCAGATAGCATCACAAGCACCAAACACATTCATATAAGTTTTTTTGAAGTTTGGCCGCCAGTGTATTGGCTTGGTCGTGCAATCACGTCATAGCCACTGCGGAAGAGAGGCATAAATACCTCGATTTCGGAAGACGAGAAAATCGAGTGCAGACCACACACCATAAGAGACGACGGCCAAGGAAAAAAGCCTTTTCTCTCTTGGCCGTCGTCTCTTATGATGTGTGGTCTGCACTCGATTTTCTTCTCGTCTTCCGAAATAGAGTATAGATAGGAAGGCAGTGGAGCAGTTGCAAGTGGCAAATGGACCGCAAGTCCGTCGCGCTCATGCTTATTCCTACGTCCCTCAAGGGCAAAATAATCAAAGTGGGCTAGAATGAGGAGAAAGGAACTTAATTCAACTCTTCTAACTCTTTATATGCGGACAAGTAGCGGTTAAGGTGTGGGCCATGAAGAGACTGCTATATGGAGTACGGATTTTCCCATTCTGAATAGAGAATTCCAAAAGGTTGAGCAACGCTTGACGTTCACACTTTCGGGTAAATGAAAAAAAACACTAAAATTGAGAAGTTTCCCATCAAAGCAGTACATGAATTTTTGATCATTTGATGACCGCAGCGCCACGGCACGCTTATTTGTCGGATGATTAGGACAGGACGTCCCGTTTTGACGTTGACTGGAGTTTTCAAGTAATAATCCACCTAATTCATTGCAGCATTTTTTCTAGCAGCCTCACTGTCTGTTAATTCTGGTGCGAATATACGCTGGCGGAGTCTCATTCCTGCAATGGAAACAAAAAAAAGCATGGCCTAACCAATTCCCTTGGAACTTGAGGCCACGGCGCCACATAATCAGGTCCCAGTAAAGGAAGTCAGCAACTCAGCTTTTATACCCCGGCCTAAAAAATAAAACGAGCCATAAGGGGGGGGGGTGGCATGTTGTGCAACACTTCGCTACCGTAACCCAATTTTTCCAGAAAAATGGAACTAGGGGTGGGCGCAGAAGCGGAAACGAAACGGTTCACGCACTATGAGTTCCTCCTTTACAAAATTGGAGTTACTCGTAGCGGCATTTAACCGTCGCCCAACATGCCGCGCCACCCCTTATTGGAATAGACCGAAATTAAACAATCGGGTGTCCCCCAAGAGGCCCCGCGCGCGGCGAAGGAAGAGACGCAGATGCGGCAAAGGACGAGTCGCAGCAGCGTGCTGTGCGATATGAGACGTAGTATGGTACACTCTATTTAACCTGACGCCTAACCGCTACAGTATGCGCTGCGACTCGTCCTTTGCCGCGTCTGCGTCTCTTCCTTCGCCGCGCGACGGGCCTCTTGGGGGACACCCTTAAACATAATACACTCACATCATACGGTAGCACCGGCTCATCAGCCGGATTATGAAATTGCACAACATACGGATGAACCAAGCATTGCTCCACAGTTAACCGTCGGTGAGGCGCAAAAATCAATAGCCTGACAAAAAATTCGATAACCATTAGGAAAACAGGACAATGACGACTTGATACTCACCTATGAATGAGATCAAGTGCATGAGGATTATTGGTGTTGATCATGGTGTCCAGGGTTTTTCGAGGCCTTTGCGGCATCTTCTCGAGTACCGACAGCGCGTAGTGACTACCTAAAAGAAAAAATCGATTTTCGGTAGGTCCTTTAAGGATCCCTTCTGCGCTACATGCTGTTCGGCTCGAAGAAACGGGTATTCCAATAAGGGGCTGGCAATGGTTCGTGCCGCCTACAGCATTACCATTTTTGCATAAGGAAACTCCGGGCTGGGTGTCAAAGTGGAAGCGAAATACTTTGTTGTCTCCGGGGTTTGCTCTCTCTGCAAAAATTGAAATTACCTTGGGGCTCCAACTATTGCGCCGTGAATCCTTCTACTTGGAATGGACCTAAAAACGTCAGACGCGCAACAGTACAACCCCAAAAAGGATAGAAAACCGCTTCTCTCAAGGGCGACAACGTCAGAACGAATGTGAGATCCGTAATCAGGACACTGAACATAGCCGAGGTGCCAGAGGAAAACTTGGTGACTTTTTCGGAGGGCAAGTAGGGGAGGAAGGGAGGTAGGCTTCATGCTCTAGCGCCGAACTAGAAAACTTAGAATGGAGAAGGAATGCATTGAATTCCTCTCTCACTGTAATTTCTCCAGGTTCTCATAAATGGGAACAAACTATGGCAGCAGCGCAGAACAATACTACCGTATATCGTAAAATAAATTGTATTGCGTGTAAAGATGCAGATAGCGCGCCATAAAAGCCCCAAAATGAAGCCTAAGGTGGTATTTCTGAACTTTCCTTGGTTATTAATGATCCCATGACATGTTCTCAGCTATGGGCCATGAAAATAATGCCGGCGTAATGTGTCTCGGGTTGACGGGCAGCCTGTTATGACGCACTAGGGTGACGGTGACTCGTACATTTCCAGGAAATTCGGGAGGATTGCAAACCTATGGGGGACGGCGCTCCCAGCAGCTATAAAAATGGAGTCCCTTCACAAAAATCCCCCTCCTAGCTGCACGCTGTGCAAAATTGAGGGCTACCGCAACCTGCACAGTCTTCCCACTCTACCCATGGTGCATTGCGGGTTGACGTCCGATCTAGTTCGTACGCCTCGGAATACACGGCTCACTAAAAGTTAGATTCGCGTTATTTCTTCTGTGCTGTCTCCAGGCACGGGCAAAACACTCAACTAGACAGTCCTGTAAGAAATGACCATTATCCATTACATCTCGTAGGTTGCTATGATCCTTTATATACTTCCCAATTGACCCTTAGCATCAACTGATAACAACATGGTACTTTACCATCCCATTGGTACTATCATTCGGATTTCTCTCATTATCACACTTATCACTCCCTATCAGCTATCAGTGACTTCAGATTGTTTATCAGTTCACCCATTCGCAAACTTCGAAATCTTCTATCTTGTCTAGCTGCCTGCTATACAGCTGAAAACTAATGAGATGACGCAAGTGGTAGGAAGTAAACCCGCTGACAATACGGAGCAGAAATTTTATTCACCAGAGAGTTACGCAGCCATCACAGGTAAGCGATTTAAGGACAGTGAAAATCAAAACGATAACAATTTTTGGGTTGCTTCCCACACATGGGAAGCTGTGTGACACTAATAACTGTACCAAGGGACATCTCTGAGCACGAGGCCCATTTAATACTCGACCTTATCGCAAAGCTTGGATCAACTTCCAGATCTTATTCCATTAGGGAGGGGGTTGGAGGAAACTCAAAGAATTCGAGAAAATCTCGCGCATTCTGGAGTACCCCCCCCCACCCTACTTTCCCACAAGCTTTAGCCCGCTGATTCTCAACGCGGTTTTAAATACGCTGTCGCCACGATGCCCCTCAAGTTACGATAGCACCCGAAACCCATTTATCCCCTGATCCCGCCCAGCCAACCTCATATTCCTCCGGTCAATCCCTCATACCTTCCCCTTACCAATTCTTCCATTACCAATTAGTGATCTAGACACCTACACGAAGCATCCACGGCTCATCCTGAGATCACAAATATTTCTTTTGGTTCCTAATTCCAGACCCCTTTACCAGAAAAGCTTTCCGTGCAACTTTACAGGCATGACCAAATCGTCAAAATTTGTCTACACCTACCAATCAGCTCTACAGAAAGGATGATGGATCGAAGAACGGCGAGACCAACTTCAGTAATAACAACTCACCGATACTTTCGATATCGGCACGACTCGGTCGACTGATGGCGTTCATAATCCGTTCTATCTGGTTTATGGTTGACGTCCCGGGAAACAATGCTCGACCTGAAGTCAGTACAACCTACAAAATTTAGGCGTCGATATTTCCACAAACAGAAGTGATATGATGATGCTAGCGTAACAACTACTGTATCACCAAGGCATTTCAAATTCACAATACATTGCCCGACCCTCCGGTCGTACTGTAAGTATTACGGTAATTTCAACTGGACCCCTAAAATATTATTGGGCCATCTGGCTGATCACGAGCCTCTTAGGCTGCACCCGCAAAGGCGAAGTAAAAGACGGATGAATCAGGGCTAATCAACCCCTCCTAAGTTGCGCCAAGTACTCCATTTGGGACCACATTGTAGGCATTTGAGTGCGATTTGGTTTATAGAATGACTTGTGGAGCCAAGTTTAACCCTTACAGACGAGTCGGGTATCAATTGGTCAACCTCGGAGAGATACGTGGCTCGGTTAGTCTGAACTGGATTCGACCCGATTGCGGCCCCAAGCCCATGAAAATGCTAAACAGCATCACTTGCTACTTCACTACACCCTGCTCCATGCTCATGGAGATTGCAGCTGGCGTTGGCCGCTCCGCACCCACAAAAAGCAGTTCTAGATTACACTAAGGCTAAGTTATGAGTGACGAAAGCTGGTAGGAGGCACCGCCGTCTGCTGTTTGGCACGAGCGTTGATGACGAAGTCTGTAGCGTGGATTACTTTGTCGAAAGAAAAACGCATCTTCGCTGCGAAAACGCTGAGTATAACTTCAGCTACGACGAATCGAGCTGTGAACTTTTTGGCCGACAAGTTTTAACAGTTTTGAGCGAGCTAACTAACTTGTTAGTCGTGAGCGATATAAAAGCACGATCAATGGTTACTTTAAATTTTTCACTGGTCTTACTCGATTTGACGAGAGCTGTGAAAAAGATAATTATTGATCGAAGATGAATGAAATTGGAATACAAGGAAAGACAAATAAATCAGAATATTACCTAGCAACATCTCGCGCCAGGATACATCCAAGCTCCATCATGTTCGACCCTTTGACGGGCTTAGGCACAGCAGGAATTTCAGCTTACGATCACCTGGCTAGCACATACTCGTTAATTCGATGTTCTGACCTTCAGGATATCCTCAGCTGGAAGAAACTATAGCAAAATGTTACGAAGTGATGGAACAAACAGCAATTGCCTCCATCCTAAAATAATACCCCAAATCTCAGCCCCAGAACACACAACACCTATTAACGAAAAGTTTCAGAAAGAAAAATAATTATTGTGAAACGGTAGTGATCACATGATTCTACTAAGCCAGAATTAGAAAGGCAAACAAAAGGAAATGCGAATAACCTCTGAATAAAGAGAAAAATGGCCAGAACGAAAAAAAAACATGTACATGTTGGGAACAAATAATAACGGTACTAACGTATGGGGGGGGAGGAGACACGCCGCGAGCGCACTCGGCGACCCCTTGTACGGCTTTTTCTGCAAGGCTTAAATCCCGTATACGCCCTTTGAAACTGCTAGATATAGGAAAATAGTAAGATCCTTGATTAAAGTCTCAGAATGCAGACAAGTAGACGTCAACGTCGCTTGGATCCCCACGTAGGTTAGAACGCTAAAATACCCTCTACAACATGTGAAAAGGAGGAATAAATAAAGAGAACTGGAACTGAAAAAAAACCAGTGGTTGTGGAACTACCTCCTAAGATGAGATGAATAACGCACTACGAAAAATCGACGTTGCAAAAACGTTATTGAACCTCTGATGCCGACAAACCAAGCCTTCCGCAAGACCGCCCCAAACCTCATGTTGCTAAGCATGCTCGAACTGCGCTTGGAATGCTCGACATTGAACACCATTTTGTGACAACTAATGCTAAGTTCATAATTCAATCACGGCAATGACAATTTGATAAATGATGTAATGGTAATTCATTAGAAATAATAATCGCTAGTCGGTAATGTAATCAATAATTCTCAAATAATGGTGATAATGATTACCGTATAGGCAAATTTGGTTGGCAGAATGATAACTGAGTGAAATCACCCCAAAAAGTAAATGGGTAATTCATAGTGATGATAATGCATAATAACATGAAATAGTGAGTAGATGAAGCGATAGGTGATAATTTTGTAATACTCGTATCATATTTGATATGGTACTCACCGACGAAAGCGATCGTGCCAGTCCGAAATCGGCTAATTTTACACGGCAATCTGCATCCAGCAGCACATTTGATGGCTTCAGGTCTCTGCAAATATCATCGTTATATTTTAAATTCTTATAGATTACGGTAGTTCCTAGTCTCCTGCTGGATGCCAGCAATTATTTTGGCTCATAGGAAGGTAACCAAGAGCGCCAGCCAAACTCATCCCAATCCAAGTAATTATTACTATTTCCTCTGTACATTGCCATGGCTACTAAGGCGGGATTCGAAGATTCAATTGGGATAAACTAGTCTTTGGAGCCAAGTCCCTGATCCTCAAGCGTCTCTCGACCCAGCAAGTGCACAATTTATTGCTATGTTCCCAATCGGGCCACTTTTTTTTCGAATGACGTAATTCTGGGAGAATTTCCTGCGTTATTCGCTGAGTTTCACGGCAGCACTTTCGCGGTAGAAAAGCGCTTAATCGTTTCCGTCATCAGGCGGTCACACACCCTTGTGAACGCCAGGAGGTGACGGACACGCTTGAGTGCGTTCCTAGGAAGCAGTAAAAAATATGTTACAGCTTGAGAAAGAGACTTTCCTGCAGCGCTAACCGATCAATATCTATATTTTTAAGGGAGGTGCCTCGAAGGAATTTTTCGTACATGTCCAGGTGTGGGCCATTGGGTCCAAATGAAAATAAGCACGGCTATTGGTCGATTGGTTAGTCAGACATCATAAAGGACCTCCGGGCAGGGGGGCCCTGGAATTGTCGGATCCTCTCCTGACTCGGTAAGGAGGAGGTGCCGACCAATAGAAGAGAGCAAGGGGTCGAGCACTCTTTGAGCAGCACCAGCGTACAGTATACAATTCTGTTGAGGGTCATTTTTTCAGCCCATTACTGGTCGTCCAGTTACCAAACTACTTCCCCCCCCCCCCCCAGAAAGCTTCCAGTGGGATGTTAGAGGTACGGTTCCAGATGCCTACAGCCCCAAAGAAGCTCATGTCATTCCAGAGACGGACGCATCTTTCCTGCTGACGTAGCCGATTGAGCCTCTTTAGCATCACATCCGCATGCTCTTCAGGAAAAAAAAAACGATATTTATCTACCCGGATTGGATTAATCTTAGGGACTTAAAAGCGCTAATCGCTTATCGTTAGTGCACTCATGACTGATTTGGACACTCAGGTCGACATGGGGCTTCCTAGAAGGCGATTTGAAGGGAATCAGAAGCGTATCTGACTACGGGAACACGGTTCCCCAAATATGTCCTATCAAACAGCCCCCAGGGATACTTCAAAAATGTCACGTGAATTTCCAAGCAGCACTGAAACCAGAGTTTTTCCCCGGATCAATTGCCTACGAGGGGTATCCATGGAGATGTCGTTGGTGGTGATTTAGCTCGTTGTGAGGGTACGTAAAAGAAACTCAATAGGTACATAAGTTATAAATCTCAGAATACTTCCTACTAAACCTTCATGGGGTCTTACTAATGACTCCTTTTCCTCCGCTGGCCATTCTATCAATAATATATCACAGGCCGGCCAAATGACGCTCGCTTCACTTTTTAGGGTTTCAACCGACAGAGGACGGATGGAACCGGAAGAAGCGCTTGACCTTAACCCCCCCTTCCCCTTGTTTACCTTTGGAGCTTTGAAAGAGGTACCCTGCCCTAAACTGACCTTTCTATCCCTTAGAACAACACGACCTATGGCAAGGGGAGGGCACGTTGAGATCGAGTTAATTACCGTAACGATGACAACCCGTCTGACGTCTGCGGGGGCAAGCTCTCACTGATCCCAAAATAAAATGTTCACATACGTGTCAGCGGCTAGACTGGGACTGGCTGCAGCAAGCCCCGGTCGGGAATGGGTGCTCAAAACTCTGCCTCTCTGGACGCATCCCCTTATTCTTGACTACGCCATCGACCAGAGTAGAGACGCGTAGTTTTGGGAACCCATCCCCCAACGGGGCTTGCTGTCCCACGGCGCCAACAGAGCACACTACAAGAACGATTCGTCAGTACTGTGAATTGATCCCACCGTAATCCACGTTGCACCCGGCAACCATTCTTGGATACGCCACCTTCCAAAATTAGAGTTACCGTATCAGTTAGAAAAGCACCTTGTGTCAGTTGTACCCGTAAGAAAAAAAGCCGTTCTTCCTGAAAGAATACCCACATGCCTCAAAAAATTCCACATGTAAAGTCCAATTGAGTACACAGGAATAGCGTCAACCCCGGTAATTTTTTCACCCCAAATTTCCTGACAGGTCCCAGGGCTTGACGACGATTTTGACGACATTGACGTCGACTCGCGGTTGACAGGTTGTCTTTTATAGAGAAAACGGCTCCGCAATCCACTTTTACTTACCTATGCAGCACGTTTCCGCTGTGCAAAAAACGAATAGCTCGGAATAGCTGACACATTATGTACTGCTTGTGGACGTCCTTCAGAATGGTCATTTTCTTGATGACATTATGCAAATCGGCTTCCATGTATTCGAACACCAAATAGATATCCCTAAAATAAAGCCCTATTCAGTACCATAAAAACAACACGAAGAACATGATGTCTTGGTCGCAACTACACCAACTTCTGAAATGGAGCTGAAAAAACCATATTTATTGGAAAAAGCTTGAATGGCTCCTTGAGGGAGCGGTTGATTTGATGTGATGTTTCCAGGGCGGAAATGATGTAGTATCGACTGCGGCAGATTACCAGGCGCACGGACCAGAATCAAATCCTCGGACCTTAAACGGCTCAGGGCAACCAAACCCTTCGTGGGTCGATCCAGTGGTACCAGGCTTGCCTAGGACGATAGAAAACGCATACACATACGCCGTCATATGCAACTCTTTCGCATTTATACAACCGCAAGTCACGCATAAGTAGGCCAAATCGCTTCCAAGGATGCTACTACGATTCCCTATGGAAGACGAATGCGTGGCGCATCCCAAAAGGGACGTTCAATAACGACTGCTTCATGTTTTAGCGATGCCAATGAGATTAGATTCACTACACTCGAGGAAGGTCCGATCTCAATAAGTGCCAAAACTGTGGTAGTGACTTTGACTACCAAGTGGGACACATGTGTACCACCAGTAGTCAAAGATTAACTTACGCAGGATGACTCGCTTTAGCTTCTGACGATTAACTGTCATAGTAAGAATTAGAAAGCTTCTATATGTGCACAATTTAGCCATCAAATGACCTGATAACTGTGGTAGTGTCTTTGACTACCAAGTGGGACACATGTGTCCCACCAGTAGTCAAAGGGTTAAGGAAGGGTGAACGAAACCAAGTGAACCTTCAAGAGCTAGACTGGTGAAGCTTCAAGTTCAAGAAACTACGATAAAAGTTGGCTCTCAAAATTCAGAGGGTAGAGCATTCGACATAGATAGCCGCTCTTCAGATTGCCGGCTGCATTCGCTTGCAATCGTCAATTGTACTGCCATTATGACGCACAGCCATAGTGGGAATGATTTAAGTGCGACGCATGTATAATCAGCTTTTTATTTTCCGTTACGCATTACACCTAAAGTTGACAGTGTGAAAGGCTATGAAATTTAGGCGATATCAGTCTTTTGTTTAATTGCCAATTTTTGTCACAAACACCCCCGTGGGGCTTGAAGGGAGGAGGCGGAGGGGTAGGGTAACGGGAAGGAATGGGTATGGTAGGTGTGAAGGGAATGAGGACGATTCGTCCACTGTTGCTCATATTCTTTTGGGAGACGTGCGTTTCTCCTCCTGGGTCAGGTCATCACAGTTGCGCGATCATTGAAGCATAAGGTTAAGTTTGGGTTTAGACTTAGGTTGAGGCTTATGCTTACACATTGGCTTATGCGTAACCCTATGATTGGGCCTAGGCTTAGTCCTAAAATTGTTTTGACGAATGAAACGGCGTATAATTTGGGGATACTGAGCTATGGAGACAAACGCTACCGCACCCATTCTTATTTGGGTTGGCCAAACACTACCCACTCGCATCACAATATGGTGGTGCATTTTGAAAAGGCGATCGACCTATATAAGCAAAATGGATGGCCGATATATTGCACGATTCGACGTTTTCATCCTCCTAGACAAGTTTACTACCAATCATCCACCCCGGAAGGACGTAAACCTTGGCTGGCTCAGACGGCGTGCGACCAGGCGTTGACCCTGAACCGTGGGTGTGGTAAGCGACGCCTCCTGCCACCACACTACTTCCGTCGTCCGTGTCAGAAACGGTACCTATTTTTGTGTGAATTCAAACAAAATCCACCGTACCTGTCATTGTCAGCCTTGTGAATGTTGAACAACTTGATAACATTTGGATGTCGACCAAACTCCTGCAGAAACATCACTTCACGGAATGTCCGTTGAGAGTCTGTTTGATTCCGAAAGGCATCAAATATCTGAAATCGGTTTCCGTAATTCAGTCATGTAGGAAATACATGTGAAATTAGTCATAAAGAAAAAAAAGCACGTTTCACTGCACGATGCGCAACTAGGATGTACGTACGGACCGGCGCGAATTGTCGCAAATTTCCCGTCCCCCACTCTTTTTTTTTTTTTTTATCCCCCCATCCACCTCTTTTCCTCCTTCTCCCCATTTCTTTTTTATCTTTCCACCCTTTTTTTTATCCGTCCCCTTTTTTTTTTATATCTGGGAACGCTCGATTTCGAGCACTCTGCAGCAACTTTGAGGATACGTTAATGACCTGCGATGACAAAACGCTTTCAAGAGCTTTTTGAAAGTGACAAAAACCGGGCGCTTACGTCAACGGAAGTAAATGACAGGGTATAGCACAGCTATAAAAGATGTCATTGCTAGGTTCATGAGAACCAGGGTGTTGATTGTTCCTGCATTCTCCACAAGACCGATCGGGCGCTTTAAGTGTCACCTAATTTTGCGTGAATAGGCAGGGCCACGTTCATGCTTCCCATCTTCGATCAGTAGGCTTAATCAGTATAGGCGGTACGCTGAAATTAGAATATTCTACTAATAAAATAAAATAAGTACTGATTGATCTCGATGCTCATTAGTAACTATTAGCTCCCATCTTTTGTACATCATGGTGAACCGAAGCTGTATTTTGTCAAAAAGTAAAGGTAGTTGTGCTATTTTGCTAGGAAAATTTGAGAAATGCAAGAATTATTACATTTCCATGGCCCCCCTACCGGTCCTAAGAACAGCTTGCAGTAGAGCCGAAAAAAATTCAAAAAATAGCGCACCAAACAAAGCTTTCAAAATCACGCCGCCCGCACGAGCTAACACATTCGGTTCATGAGATTTTGGCCACGCCCCCAGGACTAGCGGGCCCAGCACGAGAAGAACTCTTTTAGCATGCTCTCCAGATCTCAGGACTTCTATTGCCAGCTTACTTGTGTCGCGACGAATTCTAAACTACAACAGTTCCTTTCTTTTTCATGAGCCATCCAAAAATTATCGAGATCGAATAAAAAGAATCGTTCAGTCCAAACCTTATATATTTTTCAACTACTCTGCATTTTTCTAGACTTTTCCCTTGAACTGTCATGGAATGATAAGCATGTTTCGTACATGGCGCGGGTTCTGTTTAGCGTTTAACATAGTATTTCACTCCGCATTTGCGGTAGTTTAGTTTACCTAGGAGCAGTGGCAGAAAATTTTATGGTTAGAGCAGATACGTTCTGTAAATCGTTACCAATTCCCTATTATTTAGCAATAGTTCCGAGTTCGGAAAGCGGAAATCGGAATGAATATGGAACACTTGAGCAGTTGGCTAGTATCCTAACCATATTCACGTTTTTGCTATCACTTTTTTTTGCTTTATCCCCATCAAGGCATTATCTTCAGCTTTTTTATAGAACGTCCAGCGCAGAAACCATCGAAATTCCGTTCAGAATATCGGAAAAGGAGCTTCAGAGGCGTCGTTCGGGAGCGCGGACCTTTCCTTATGGCTCCTTATGTGACTGACGGATGACTATGGCAGGTTGTAGGCTAAAATCCGCCGGAAAAAGTTTCTCAACGGAAAAACTCTTACAAAGCGCATCCTAGGAGTTGGGGGCGTGGCCTAAATTGATCAGAATAGAATGGGTATTGACCCGCACTCAACGTGGCGTAATCTAAAATAGAAACCTGTTGCCATACATAATGTTTCGCTCACTTTGAGCACGTTGCCTCGATACGGACCCATTCTACAATCACTGGGGGAATTTGGACAAACTGCGTGCTTTTTCATTTCCTCCAACATAAAGGGAAAGTTTTCTTGTCGCGGAGTGACACGGTGCAAAAGTGAGTGCAACCGAATGCGAAAGCAAAAATTTAAGGAAAAATTCGCCAAAATAAAAAGAGGAAGTGGACGGTGAGGTCTTCATGCAGAACAAGATAAGAGATGCTGGGCACCGAGGAGAGAGAAAAGACACGGAGGCAAGATAGTATGGAGGATAAGTGAGACGCAGGCACCGATGCGTTTGCAACGATAGGCATGCACACATGCTTGTAGTATGTTTATGGATGCAAAATGTGAGCTCCTAGCGCCCTTGCCATGCTGGACGCTGCAAACCCAGTTACATTACGTATGGGATTGTTTGTTGCCGTGATTTCATGGAGCGATAAAGAAAATGTGATTCGTCCTCTAACTAGGCCCATTTTTTATTCATCTGCTGTCCTCACGGAAATCGACTACCCAAGAAAGCATACATTTCCGAGAACAAGACCTCAAGCCTACAATTTTCATGATGTAAATAGTAGTTATTCACTAGAAATGTTCGCCTTCACATATGATTATTCAAACACTTACGAACACACCCCGGTTTGGTTCCTTGCAATTAAACGTTGCACTGTTCGGAACACGAAGGGTCCAAGGGACACGGGCATCGGTGTAACCTACCAAAACGGGGCAGTGAAAAAAAAAGTTTACAAAAAGTGCGAATAATTTTAGCAGTGACGAGCTCCGGAAATCGGAACGCGAAAACCGAATGTAATAGTTGGACGTGGCATCAAAAGGTGTTCAACTACGGATAAACAGAGGTGAATATGGCTATCCAAATTCGAAGGCATTCCGTTGCGCTAAATTGCCGGATCTGAAATTCGGAACAGATATCGAATTTTCCAGATGCGAATTATGACAGCGCAGTTCGCTCTGCACCCTTAATAGTGTTTACGCCAACAATAGCTCGAAACGTAAAAGAAAGGTTAGTATTATTATGTAAGGCTCTGCGTTGGGGTAAAATAGGACATAGACCAGCAAAAAATTCGCGGTCAATGCTGCTGGTAGGAGGGGCGTGGCGGTGGGCGGTGCTAAAATCAAAAATTTGTAATGAAGTTTTGTGATAGCTCGGACGAGAACAAAAAAGTTGATAAAGACAAGGGAAAGAGTGGAGTTGCAATCCAGAAGCCAGAAAAATCAAAGAAAAAAGAACTTCAATTTATCAAAATCAGGTTAAAAATTAAGAATTCGCTCCTCAAAAAATCACCTTTTTCAAAGCGACAACGTCCTTCGTTCGGCGATCAATCGCTTTCCATACGATACCGTAAGCACCTTTACCGAGTCGTTTTTGCAGCTCATACTTGTCCAAGACGTGGCCATCCACGTCCTCCGTCATAATACCCGTCTGAAAACGATGCTATTTGCAATAAATTGGTTACGGTAGGATGAATAATCTGCGGACAAATACAAAATCAGAACCAGGATTATTCTCCAGAAAGGCATTGGGGGCAGCAATATGAAGACGCAGAGGAACATAGACTGAAGGGGAGGAAAAAATGAAAAAGGACCGACGCAGACAAAAAAGGAAATGGGGATTGGGGTGGCCTATGTGGCTATATCTGGCCTGTTGAATGTTTTGTCATTCATTCTGAAAGACTTCAATAAGTTTTATCCAGCCAACGTCATCGACAGCCGATTTCATCTCGACCAGAATCTCACAGGGAATACGGTAAGTTAGTCCGCAAATGAAAGAAAAAAACATGAACAGAAGGAAATGAAACCCTTCTCACTTCCTGGTCAGACTGAACCCCCGTGCAAAATCTGTGGCGGAAGTAGCAAACTGGTAAAAAGCGCCGCTGGAGAAATATTTGACTTGGAGAATAAATCCAGTCCAAGTTGACAAGGTCTCTAAACCATCGGGATTGGTAGTTGTTTAGGAGACGGTAAAAGCCACTGCCAGGAGACAATGCCTCAAACTTCAGCTAACCCCGACAAGATATTCAAGGAATAGGTGCGTTACACATCTAAATATGTCTACGATTTCGAGTCGAAACGGAGTGCGTGGCGCATTCTAAAAGAAACGGCTAGAGAATGGAGTGATGGAGTGATCATGAAGTGTAGTCCACAAAAAGGCTGAGATGATCGCGAGAGTGTAGATCGATAAACGTAGGATTTCTACGGTCACATTGGTTGCCATCCAGTACCCTTCCCCTTTCTGAACATGAAAATTAAACAAATATATCGAAATACTGAACAAACAAGGTAGGGAAAGGTTGACAGAATGTTCTGGTAGATCATGTTTCGATCAGGTTATGTAGCCCAAAAGATTCAAAGGGAAGTTTAAGAGAACATCAAAGAATAAAATATGCCATAGTCCCGTAAAATTATCTGACTGAGATTCAGTACCCATTCAAATACATCGAAATACTGAACAAACAAGGTAGGAAAAGGTTGATAGAAAGGGGCAGGAACGTTGGGAAAATGGAAATCTCTCACGCGCCCACGAGTCGTCCCTAACCTGCCTGAGGCTCAGTCCTGTTGTCAACAGAAGAGATGTTTTATGTGGTCATGAATGCTTGCTACCACTGCTTCTGCTACCCGCAATGCCCCTATATCTTGCGATAGCGCCTGATTTTGAATTCGAGTCGAATGAATGCCCTCACCTATAAAATATCGTTCAAAGGACAACCATAGTCGAAACCAAGTGACTTTTACCGCTTTGAACAACTCGAAAATTGATTAGTGGATCTTTTACAGAGGATGGAATGCTTGGTTGCTCTAACGTAAGTGTATTTGAGTAAGAGACCTCAAACGCTGCGCTACTTTCGATTGATTTCCCTTTGATATTATTTGAGCCTCACCCATAGTCGTCGTCAAGTATAAACTGTCCTTATGAGATTACTTCATACACCAAATACGCAATAAAATACGCCAACGATTCAGAAGAAACAGGATCTTAGCGCATCAAAAGTGGGTTGATTATACGCAACCAGGTACGCACCAAGTTCACAAATTGCATTTGGGTAGGGCTGCCAATTTGAAGGGCGCTGCCATCCGACCAACAAAGTAGGGCTACATCTGCATTGAGCATGTGTACATGATATTTTGCTGTTGAATAAGCAGTTTTTGCACAGTGGGCGGAGCTGTCGGGGGCGGGACGTAGGGTGCAAGAGGGTATCGCGACGCTTGATGAAAGACTGTCTCCTTCACGGAAGATTCCATGTTCATCCATGGCGGTAACTACAGCCTCTTAAGTTGACAGTAGAAGGCTGGTCAAAGATTATGTCAATGTTGGCTTGGTCACTAGTATGCAGAGCAATTCATTTCATAGGCAAAATGAACATAAAATTGCTAGTACATTTTCAATGCAATTAGAATACACGGCACACTCCGGAATGAAGCTCTTCTGAGTGACTGAGAAAATTGGTTTCATCAAAAACAACCGAATTCGTAGCTTAAGCCATAGAAATTCTCTGGGAAGTAACCTAGAATAAACTATCAAAAATTATAAACTATAAAATTAGCAAGCAAGGCTGTACACATATTTAAAACGAAATCCACTACTGACAGGTGAAGTTGGAATTAATAAGCAAATCTAAAAATAGCGTAACACTTGAAATAGCGTCAGACGAACGCGTGGAAACAACTTCAGTTTTTCAAGTTTTGGCTGATAATAAAAACCAATTTCTCTGATGGTCGGTAGGCCCGATTAGGGAAAAATTATAGAGCTCCCGTGGAGAAAGTACGGTTTGAAAGTTAAAAGCAAAAAACGTCCTAAGCTTTCTCCCTCTACTCCTACTGCCCGTTGAAAAGCCCTACTTAGCACATGTGTTACTCATTCAGAAAAAATTCACTTTTTGCTGAAAGCATATTCGCATAGCTAAAAAGCAGACCTAGCGACACACCCTACAAAAGTAGTAAAATAATAAAATAAAGAGAATGTTGGCTACTAAAGAAAATATTGCCTACAGTAATGTACTTTCTTCCAATTTTTCTTGCTCGATCACTTTTTCTACGAGAACTCATTGAACTTCGAGCAGAAAACGCTCCCACGAAACGTGCGGAGAATAAGGGCGCTCTAAGGGTTCGCTAGGATCTGAACCTGGTCCAGATTGAAACCTGAAAAGGGGAGACGAGACATTAAGGTAGCCCTCCAACCCTCTAGAACAACCATAGATGGTTAAAAGATTTTTTCGTCTAGAAGAACAAAACACTGACTCAAAAAAATTCGCTGGCGCCGTGCGCATTCAAACGCTTTGATAGTCGCGGGTAAAGTCAAATCCATGGCGCACTCCACAGTTATTCAAGCAACGCAGCTCTACCGTTTTGCTTTAGAGCATAGAGAAGGAACTCATTTAGAAGGATGCGCCACGCACTCGACTTATGCAATTCCATCAAAAATACGAGTATAAATAGAATATTATGCTGTAGCCATAATTTTTAATCAAAGAAAAAGATACAACAAGGTGCAAAACACAGAACTTAACCCTGAGTTATAGAGGACAACGGAAAACAGCAGTTCTTGTCTGCTTAAAATGTGTTCAGGAGCAGTATTGCTGCTTAAAGTGTGTCAGGATGCACCAAAACTGACTAAATCTCCCATTGGGAGGCAGGATGGTTTCTGGGAACGACAAGCAGGTATCTGGGATTGGCTGCGGGTAGCTGCCTAGAGACAAATAGCCAAAGCCTTTCCATGTGACTGGCGACACTATTCGCCCCTATAAACTCACTGGTCTATTGAATTAACTGGTAAAAAGCACTTGATAAAGGAGAGAAACGATTTGTGACGAAGAGCGGTATCGATTCTCACCGCCGATGGCGATAGTTCGTGGTGTAGCCTCCACCGCGCTGCCACACCGACGACTTCACCATGACGACGCGCGCGGCCGTCGGCTGGTGAGAATTCGCCTCGTTGACGGCGTCGACGTCGACAACACTTGCAGGAGCAAGCCCAATCTGCACCGGCAATTGTGCGGTCCCTATTCGGCGAACGTACCTGGGAGCAGGGTCAAGGGGGGTGGTCGGAAGGGTCGTATTGGGGAGCCTTCCTGATACTGATAGTGGTGGTGGGGAGTCGTATCGAGATTCATCTGAAGAGAAGGTCATAGAACTCTCGAAGAAGGACCAACGCTAGGGGTGACCCCAAGTGGGAGAAGTCCCCACGGACAAGCACCTGCTTCGTCCAAGGTGTGGGTAACCCATCATGGGTCATCAAATTTTCAATATAATTACGAATCCACATTCAAAATCGCCATATGGAATCGCTCATGGCTGTTTTCCCATGTCCAACAATGGCTGGGCGAGCTCCACGTCAATACCCATGTATCTAACAATACCCCTGGAGAGGAATTATTCCAGTGTTGTTTACTCATGGCTGGTCGTCCACCTTAATGTCCCAATACCTATAGCCATGCGGAATTAAATAGTTAGTTACTGGTTGAGGATTCCAGCAAGGAAAGCAGGGATAGCCAGATGTCTAAGAAGCTTAGCAACCTGATCCTTCTCCCTTCCAACACGTCACGGAGTCCTTGTAATGAACCTTGAATGCAGTCATGGACTTAAAAGCACCCTTCGCAATTGCAAATACGGTTCAATATGGAGTTCAAATACGACGTAGTTGGGGCTATTTGACCTGCCAGGGTCAGAAATGGAAAGGAAGCCACTGAAAACACGCGCCATACAGGCCTGCTTTCTTGGACAAAGGAGATCTAAGGGACAAACAGCTTGAGAGGGAGGAGGTAGCAACCGGAGAGAGACACCCCCCCGACATCACAACATGGCGTGAATGATAAAATGTTTCTGTGCAAGTTCAAAGCTCTAAGTCCCTGTCTAGTTTATTCCCAGAAAATGCCTCCTCTCTCGATTCGGAACCCTGTTATCACATAAAGTCTTCAGTTACAATAATCATGCTGCACATGTGCCTTTAGTTACAGTATATAATGACGACTATTGGGCCGTTTAGATTGTCCCGAGAATCCTATAACGTTTGTTCTTGGGATATTTCCACTGCATCCCGAGATAGAAGTCCTCCGTATATTCCGCTTGTGGCTCAGCCGACAATCAATCCATAGAGCCATTTCGTAGGAATGTCTAGAAGCATGTCAGTCCCTGGCCGAAATTCTACCTTAGAGTCGGTCGGCCTGATTCCACTCATGCCTGGCACATAAGGCACGATCAGTGTGCGGTAGGCCAGGCATCAGGCCAACTTCTCAATAAACAGACCAGCTTTAATATCTGGTCTAGTCTTGAACTCACTCCGAGTAGAATTGGCTGAAAATTGGCATTAAGCAAAATCCTGCGCCTCTCTCGCACAGAAATTCCTATATGTCCCTGCCAAAGAGCCGGACTAGAGCGGTGACTTCTTACCTGTGCATGGCATGCTTTTTTACATTCATCATGACAGTGCCCAGGTCAGAGACGATAGAATCGGGATGAAATGATATCCTTTCTCGATTTCTTTGCGCAGAAGAAGCTCATCGAATTTCATCGCAATTGCCGAATATTCAAAAACATAATCTTTTTATTTCTAGGAGAGGAGAACAGGACCTTCAAACCGACTGAGCCCAGGACAGGGGGAAACGCCAGGGAAAACGAGAATCGCTCAAATCCTCCTTCAAAGTCCCTTCTCCTCTCCAAGGCCTAGTCCTAAAGTACTGTAACTGGCTCACTTACTGGAACGTCCGCCACAAATAACGACATGAGTGCCAAATCTAAAACAGCTTTCAAGTGTCTCAGGACTTTCGGACGGACTCCATATTGTAACTCAATATATGTACTTCTACACTAAGTACCTAAAGTATGGACATCTCAAAAGTCAAGTTCTGTGAACCATCAAACTTTCGCGCCACAAAATCACCGTTATTTGACTTTGACACTTCATGGTGACGTCTTCTCCTCGTTTTACCAAGACTTTTTCAATAGGTCCATACCTCTAGGATTTCCGTAGAACTACAACTAGGTTTCATTTACGTAAGTAGGCCTCATCGAACGTTTGCGCTTGGTCTCTTTCTCTATCAGCTCGACGAGCTAAAACCATAAAGCCATAAGCTGAAGCTATAAGCTTGAGCAGGGAAGGAAGGTACCGCAGTTGCCGGGGGACCAATCTGTTGTGTAAAATAATCAGCATGGACACCATAGAAAGCAGCTGCGTTAGTGCGGTAATCACTACATGAACAAAGAAGGTAAACAGAGAAAATTTATAGGAAATGGTCAAAAAAATTGAAACGCGATCCAGGCTTGAGTTACATAAAATAACCACTAATATTCAGCATGATAATATTTCTGATAGCAAGGTGGGTACTGGTGCGGCAAGCGCCGGCCCAGAAAATCATGCGATGGATCGAATCTTGCTCCGTCAAAGCAAGAATTCCATAAGTGCGGGGTCGGTTTACTGAACATCAGACTAGCTTAGGCAGATAAAACGATGACGCGGTAGCCAGCGCAAATCACTTCTACACAAGTAATACTCAAATGTTGATGTGATTCTTAGCAAAGTCGAATTCATGGCGCATCCTCCATAGAAATTATCCAACGCCGAATGCCATCCACTGCTTCCATTCACTGCACACTCCCTACACACTGAATCGAATGTGCGGATATGATTCCAGAAGTGCATGGCGCACTAGTTGCGTCATTGAGCCTTTAAGGGGTGTCCACAATAGCTCGGAAGGCGAGGAAGGGGAAACATTCCTAGTCGGAAGGCAGGCAACCCCCTAAGAAGACCATGTGCGTTTCGCAGCGAAAGGTCCCAGCGGCCTAACGGGGCGATAACTGGGCTACTCGCGCAACTGTGCGCCCATCCCCTTGCCGCCTGACTCTAGCCGCTTCAAAGAGAGAGAGATAGCGTTGGAACTGAAGAGAGCAGCACCGATGAGAGTCGCATCAATGCGGAAATCAACGGGCAAAGAAGGGCCCGTTTCTTGGATTCTGGACCGTTTCTTACTGTTTTTCTTCACCACTACACCACCGGCCACCTCTCTTGTCTTCAATAAGCTGCCTTTCCGTCGTAATCACCGCGTTTGATCAGTTTTTTCTCATTGTGACCAATCGGAGGCGCAGAAAAGGCTGAGTTTGTACTGTGGGTATCCTAGATAGTTGCGACCAGCAGCGAGTTTTGAATTGGAAAAGTAAAACGATTGGAAGGGCTAGGGCTGTGCAAACTGAGCTCACTTCATTCGGTGGCCTGTTCCTTGATATTTTCCAGTCTGTTGAAGCAGAAATTGACATTTGGCTGACAGTATAAATGACTTCTGAATCACCCAACCATAAGAATTATTGCGATTCACAAATAGGCAAATATGACCCAATTTTGGAATTTGTTTTAGATACATTTTACAAGCGAGCATGATTTTTCCAGTACTGAAATCGACACACACCACCGATCAATCACCTCAACCAACCCGCAATGGAATCAGCCATTGCTCAAATGGTCACGGGCGCCTGTCGGATCAGCGTTGTCACTTGAGGCAACCGAAACCAACCTCATATTCCTAGAGGTTGTTTCACCTCCCATAGTACTCAAGGCAATCAAGGCACTCGAGTACTTGGAACGCGCTCATCGCATGCTCTTCTCGGACTTCTCAAGGTGTTGGGAATCTTAGTTGACAATCTTTTTCAGTAATTTTACTGCCATTAAATTCTAATTAGCATAGCGTAGTCAGTGTGCAATAAACCAATCCCTACATTATATAATGCGCTAAGTCTGTCTGTCTGTCTGTCTGTCACGAAATTCCGTATTAAGCGGACAACAACCTACTGGGTCCAGGTCATGTTTGGGATGGGTGTACCATATCTCGAGAAGTAAAAAACATACATTACCTAAGCGGAGCCCCGCCCACAGTGGGCGCGTGCGTCGAAATGAGTGGTACTGAGGACCATGATTTCAAATTCAGTCACAAAACAGCCTCGAGACCGGGACAAAAGTGGGCATAGGTGTGGGTTGGTAAGCCAGATTGAACTGAGGAGACCCACCCTCGGTGGGCGGGGCGTTCTCTAGAAAATGGGTGCTCAGTGAAAATATTCATAACTCGGTTAAGAGGAAGCCTACAGACCAGGAACGAAATTAGTGCAGGGGAGCAATCGCCTAAGGTATTTCCACCACGCATGATGTGAACCGTCCGTGAAGCGGACAGCATTTTCTACAAGAGCTCATAAATCGGCTCCGAGATGACTTAGAGACCGGAAAACAACGGATAGAGGTCAGGAGGGGAGGGGAAGCTAAATGTCAGGGATGGGCGTGGCTTACATCAAAGTGGGCGGAGTTTGCAATTAGGCTTATAACTCGGTTCCTAGGAGTCCCGGAGTCCGGGAAAAAAGCGTATGAGGGTTGGCAGAGGGAAAGGGGTCAACCGTTGTTGGCGGGCGGAGCATGCACCAAAGTGGGCGGGGTTTGCCACGGTACTTCATAACTCGGTTCCAATAAGTTCCAGAGATGGGAGAAAAGTAGAAAAAGGTTGGGGAAGAGATGATAGCCGACTGATATCAGTGGGCGACCCACGCACCAAAGTGGGCGGGGTTTGCCACAAAGATACGTAGCTCGATTTCGTCCCCTACAAGACCTCATAATTCTGCTCCGAGACGACTTAGAGACCTGAAAAAAAATACGCCAGAGGTGAAAGTAGGAGTAGAGGTTGAATGTGAACGCTGGGCGTGGCACACCCGGATGTGGGCGGAGTTGCCACCGCCCTCATAACTCGGTTCCTAGAAGTTCCGGCGACCGGGGAAAATGTGCATAAGTATTGAGGTATGGAGTAGGGTTGAATGCCATTGTTGGGCTAAGCATGCACCAAAGTGGGCGGGGTCTGCCTCAGAAATTCGTGACTCATAACGCCATTTACAAGACCTCATAATTCGGCTCCGAGATGACTTAGAGACCTGAAAAAAAATACGCCAGAGGTGAATAGATAAAAGTGAATGTGACCGCTGGGCGTGCAACACTGCTAAATTGGTCACTATTGGGTTTTCCCGGATGTGGGCGGAGTTTGCGGAGTAAGTAAGATGTACCGAGCAGAAAGCTAAAATCAAGACAAAAATAACTGATGGGCCCGATTTTACCGCTGAGCCCCGTCTCATGCACGCGAATGCGTGCGCAGCCAAACTGGTAAACAAATAAATGAATACATAAATAAAAAGATAATTAAATAAATTTTTAAAGCCTCTACATTGACTATGAATGTCTGGCACTCAAAAGCCTATCCGTTTCACAGCTCTTTCACATTCCCTATAACCCCCTTCGATACTTTCAAGAAGAAGCACAGCGTCAAAGTGAGGGATCGAACCAAACAGAGAGAACGTGGGCAAAGTGGCGCCATGAGTCACTAAACTACACATCAGAAGAGCTCAAAGAGCTAGCTGACATGTTTACTATGACATGAAGCCGTTAAGCAATGGTATTTATATGACATGATACCTATAATTTATGACATACCTAAAGGAAAATAGCTACCAGAACTGACAAGACATTCCATAACATTCCATGGCTCACAACTACGATGCCATAATGAGTTGGGCAAGATATTCGATTCGACTCCTAATTGTGGTCCACTGATGGCCCTGCCAAGTGCTGCCAGCTTTGTACTAGACAGCAGTTCATTAAGGATCTACGGGTTGCTACATGACAAATCAAATGTCTTCGTGGTCTTCTTGGAAGCCATTAATGCAATTCGCTTAATCTAATTGAACTCTGAGAACTTCATTGGGAAAACGAATTTATCAGGGACATTCTTATGAAAAGTAAGGAAATGGCTAGCGCCACTCAGCTGAGTAGGCTAAATTGTATATCGGTCTGAAAAACGAGCTGGCCTACCACACGAGCGTGAATGAATGTATCAGATATCAAAAGTATGAGAAGTGTGTTTTTAGGTCCCAGAGTAGGAAATTAAGAAAAAAGAAGTCAACGAAAACTACGAGATTGAAGGCCTACATTTCCTAGTGTGCTACGCAGACGAGGCATTGTGGGCCAAGGAGAGGGTCGAGGTGAAGGAGTAAGCCAGACGAGAGGGCGTAGACACGCCACGCGTTAGGTCGTGACCTAGCCGCATTCACTTGCGACCAGCTGAAGAAGGCCACAGAGGCTTTAGTCGGTCATTTCAAGTCGCGGCGGTGGCGCCTGCTCGAATACAGACTTAACTACTCATTTCACGGAAGAAATCGTCCTAGCAACCCAATTGCGCAGTGTGTCTTTGGAACTTACCATTAGTCGTGACAACACCCTACAGGGAGGCAAACTCCAGCTTTCCGAATAACTCTATCTAACGAGATGTGAAGCATGCATAAGGATTCTCTGGGACGGGTGTGGGAGGGGATTCAGCCTCTGGTGGCTTCAAAAGGGGTCTACATGGGCGATTTATCAAATATTTCTCGAAATTCTACCAGGAAGGTCTTTCAGGGCGTGCCAAGCTTTTTGAAAACGGTCTTTTGCATGATATAGGGGCACATGCGGGAACCACAGAACCATGGTTAATTTTTCCTGAACGGCCCTCTGAATACCAGAAAAGGGGGTCCCTAGTTCGATTCCTCGTGGTGACAAATTTTTGCATTTCGAGTTGACGTTCCAAAATTCGCGCAAAATGGAGTTAGCATGAATAATTAGTACCATATTCATGATTAGGACCGTCAGTAACCCTTACAAATAGACTTTGACTTAAAAATTGGTGTAAGAGGTGTGACACCAAGCAGCCCCACTGCGGTGTCACAC
>MU869906.1:13336-25261 GCA_036418205.1 Ostertagia ostertagi | reverse complement strand
ACTCGCTGGTGCAACGTTCGATTCGCTGGCGCAACGCTCGGATCCAGCGATTCGCTAGAGAATCGCTCGATTCGCAAACTATGACATTGGCCTAAATTCGTGTTCAGGAATGGGCCTGCCGTCAAAGAAAAAACTTTTCTGCGAAGGCAAATTGGTAGCTGTTGTAGTATTCGTCACTGTCGTCGTATGGAGTCCAGTTGACCTTCTGTTCTTCGTCTTGAAACGCCTATAAACTGTAAAAAGTTGGAAATTTCGGTATCCTTTGTTTCCATATGATAGGCACCAATAAGCCGGTGCAAGCCTAATCTAGCGCAATTCTTCCTCTTCTTCGTATTCTATGCCACCGTTCGTTGCACCTTGGAGAATTCCTCTGAAGGCGTCAGCGATTGCAATTTCCTTCCTCGTTGGAGGCGAAAAATCGGGCGCAAAAGAAGACAAAAGACGGCCAATGAGTGACGATAGATCACAAATCGATGCACATGCGCAATGATGCATGTGCGTGGAGAAATGCGTTGACGATCACCCAGGTCCATTTTCCACACCGACCAACTATGGATTTAACGAAGAAGAAGTGGCTATCGCATGCCAGAAAGCCGTAGCTGCCCTTCTCTAAGGTTTGTGAGGTGCAGCTGGTGCAGCACACGCCTCTGTTTTACTGGTATCATAGAACTGTATCATACTTTTTGACCATTTGTTATTAATAAATGGGAAGTTCAATGTCAAAAAATATAAGTTGGTTTCGAGAAACCAATGAATATTGCAGTAGGTGATCACCAGAAGTCGATATTTACAGGCTGATCCATCCAGGTGAGGACCATGAGAAGTTACAAGGACTACGTTCATTATGACAATTACAGAAAGCGTGCGAAGCCGGTCTGCACAGTATAGTTGCGGATGGAATGCACTCGTTGCATCCCTAGATCGCTGGGATGTCATGCTCAGCTATATTGCGTGCATGGTGTATGTTCTCAAGGGATCGAGGTGCCGCTTATGTACTGCATCACAGGTAACGCCTCGTCGTGGGTTGATCTCGACTTTCAAAAAGCGGCTATAACGGCTTCTCAGAAAATCCGTCCTAGGCCTCTGTGAAAGGCTGTGCCTTCCACCTAGCGAATGCCTGGAATCGTAGAAGGGACGCATTTGGGCTCAGACGGAACATGCAAGGAATGGAAAGGGACACACGAATCACGGAATGGTGGAATACCCTCAAAGGTACATTAAATGTTTAGTTCCGGTTAGCACTTGAAGCCCCCGCAAGGTCTTTTTTTTTTCAGGTACAGTGTTGTTTACCACTTTCGCTGATGTCGCAAGTGAGGGCTCTACGAAAGCCCCCAGATTCCAAGGGAGCACAGCGCCTACAAGAAGTGCGACGAGTTTTTGAAGTATCTGCGCGAAAATCTTGGTTTCAAGGACCGTTCAAGGACATGTGGTGTAAGTGGAAGCTGGAGGAATTTCGGACTACAAATCTGGCGACCTTTTCCATCATTTAAGTAATACGGAGGGCTAAGAGATCGCAATAAACGCTGTAAAGAATGTTTATTAGGCTTCAAGGGGATCATTTAATGCCTCGAACATCCATACGCTTTAGGCGTAGTAATTGATGCTCTTCGCGATCAACTATGAAGGGCGTGAAAGCCTTAAACGTCTTCAGGAGGTTGCAATTTGACCATGTCGCTGTAAATAATTATTGTAAACACATTTTCCATAGGATCCGAGCCGAGAACGAGTGCGGAGGCGGAGACAAGAAAGAAGAGTAAAAGTTGCAGAAGAAATGAAAAGTGGGTATTATAGAGGGAGGAATCATATAGATACAAACTAGCACTCTTTGTTTCCAGATTTGACGCATGCTACCAAACATGGGGCGACACAAGAAGAAGTGGAGCACTTTTGCAGAAAAGATGTCAAAATACGTTACTAATAATAGCAATATAATTGTTGAATAATGTATATTTATGATAGCAATCGTGTATATTTTTAGTTTTGTTTCCACCTTCGTTTTTAGTAATTTGTATGGTATTAATAAAGTTTCATTTGATTATCAAAAATTCATAGTTCAAAACACTAACTCACTCTAATATTATTCCACACACTTCGTTTTGCTTATTTTGAAGCTGCCAAGAAATGTCAGCATTCAGCGCAAGCAATTAAGTGGGGGCATCCCACAGGCTATTTCTGGGAATGTGCGAAGTGACCTGCCGTGCGCTACAATAATCCGCTAATTACGCTACCGTACACAGTTTCAAACCAAGTACATACGCCCGAGTGGTCCTTACGCGATTGCGTGTAAACTGTGGCTGCGTTGGAAGAAATCCTGCCTTTTTTATGTTTCAATTGCTTAGATTACTCAACAATAGTATTCCTTCTGGCACGGAGCCAGCAATAAAAGCCGACGGAGCAAGTCATCCGGCCACGCCCCCTCCATGTTTCAAGGGAGAAGAGAAGAAGTATTACTCATTTTTTTCTTCTTCCCGTCTTTTTCCCAAGTTTTTTGTGCTCATTCTGTAGAGCAAACACTGACAATCATAAACGAAGTGGCTCACAGAATTTTCAAATATTCTTAGTTTGGCAGAGGTTTTCCAGACCATACGAGATGTCTGTTCAGTTCATTCCTCGTTTTCTTTTCAATAACATTACATGTGGATAAAAAAGAGTAATAGAAGTGGATACAAACCTAGTCGAGTGGCAGGGTATGTGTTTCTGCTGAGACGATCTCGCACAGCATAAATTCGAAACCGCTACAGCTAGAACAAGGTAAATTTGTCTTCATATTCCCAAGACACGTTTTGATCATACTTCTATTTCTGTGTTTCTTTTTCATTCCAGCCATGTCGGCATTCACAATTTCATTATTGACCACCTTTATCCCACCAATTCAATCTGGGCTTGTAGTTTTACGTAATTGCGACCAGGGTCAACCGTTACGTTGGACCGATATTGGAGCGACGTTGGACCGATGTTCACCGCTCTCCGCGCCGGCATTCACTCTCGCCACCCGCGAGCCGTCTGTGTCTCCGTGCGTACGTTCACTCTCGGCATTACTCTCGTCGTCGCGTTGGACTTTGTCCAACGGACGGTTGACCCTGATTGCGACTAATCGAGCACGCATCAGATGTACGTCAGACTCGGCGATTGTGCCTGGCGATGGGCGATCGCGATTGGCACAATCGCCGAGTCCGACGGACCGTGTCGAGCATCTAGCTACCTTCTAATCCAGGGTCAACCCTTTCTATCGTTGTGACTCTTCGAAAATTTTTTACGACCCCCCCCCCTTCATGGTTGATTTGATACGACCCCCCCCCTTGTACGTTACACTTGTGTAAAGACAGATTGACCTTAATATTTATTGCTACTCAAGTCAAATCAGCTTCCGAATAATGAGATGCACTCGAAGGTACCCGAAGGGTACCCCGAGGGGTTACTAAACTAAGAGATCGCCAAACTGAATCAGTTGCCTTAACACATTGTGGACCGCCGTTGAATGAAAACTTCGCCAAAAATGAGTCATCTATCAATAAATTTTTTGCCCGCTTGAAGATGTGTGCAAACTGTTCAGAAAGATTGTAAAGACAATAAGTCAGACGAAACCATGCTCTTTCAATCATGCGATGTGATTTCAAATTTGCTGGTTGGCGCCCTTTTGCCTTGCTGACGGTGGAGCGCATCTGCTCAAGGTGAGGAGCCGTCGAACGGGAATGTGAAAAGTTTAGGAGTTTTTTTTGTTTAATTTCAGGTAGTCCGGAAGATATCGGCGGATGTTGGATCAGCGTGGTTCATCCTTCTCAAGGAGTGCCCATTTTTTCTCAAACCCTTCACAATGAAAAAGTTATAAGCCAAAAAATTAGATTGCAAGAGAATTTTTACACTCCTCTTTCTAGGGCTATAACTTCCTTCATGTTCGAGCTTCAGCGCCATAGTGATTTGATTTAAAAAATTCAAATTATTCTCTAGCCAATCATGGGTATAAATTCTTCGAAAGTTAATTTATTAAAAATTTTGGACGTTGTGACTTTCTCTGGTGCAAACCGACTTTTTTGCTTTCAAACGATCATAACTTCCTTCAAAGTCATTCATTTAGGAAGCTGAACGCGATATAACACACTCCAGGATTCAAGCTTTCTAACGAGTACCCAAACGTTCCTGCAAAATCAGTAGTTCAAAATTTAGTCCCGTTGTAACCATTATAAAGGGCTGGTGTAACCATTTCTTTGAAAACGCGACTTTTTTACCTTCAAACGATCATAACTTCCTTAAAAGTCATTCATTTAGGAAGCTGAACGCGATATAACACACTCCAGGATTCAAGCTTTCTAACGAGTACCCAAGCGTTCCTGAAAAATCAGTAGTTCAAAATTTAGTCCCGTTGTAACCCTCAAATTTGAGGGGTATTTTTTGAGCCACTTTCTCGAAAGCGCGAGTTTTCTTAAGTTCCACTGCCCGTAACATCTCGCAAGACCAATTTCATGTTTAATTTAGGATGTGCTAGAAAGCTCCGAGCATGCGCTTGCACTACATCCCTTGCCTTGGTGCGCGCCACGCCTCGGGCGCCCTTCTAATTCGCTGATTCATTTGAAAGCTCATTTCAGAGGGAAGCGTGGTTTACAGATGCTCTAGTATCAGTAATCTTGCGCAAACGTATCGTGCCGGCTATCATGCTGGTCTCTAAAGGCATTAGTTTCATATGTGGTCTCGTGGCTGTCACAATGCGAGTACTTTTTTCAGGATGCTGCAATCTTCCACTTCATGACTGCGTCCTTGCAGGGAGAAGGCTTTGCATAATTGCTATAACTATTCACAAACACTTTCTTTGCTGCGTTTGCTCTTCTCCTTCGTACCACTATCCATACTCAGTAGGACATCACCAAGAATTTTCAGTGCCGGCCACCAAAAAATTACGACCCCCCCCCTCCAAGCTCAATTCAGTACGACCCCCCCGTTGTGACTCGTCACAACGTAGGGTTGACCCTGCTCCCTAGACCAACCAGAAAATAGCTGTTTTACAGTAAATAAATTGCTTACTAATCATGAGAAGTTGAAAAAGTAAGTTAAAGGAAGCGATACGGTAAAGAGGGAGCGCATCGGGGACGCATATGCACCACACGAATCAGTTATTTGGCAAGCGAGGTGAAGCGCTTTCACAGCAAAAGATGCGCTGGTTGCTGAGCAGGACTTCGAAAGCCTCCGCCCACAAAAGCGATCCGCCCACTAGTTTAATTGGTGATTTGGACGAGCTGCGTTGCCAGCAGCGGCACAACTGGAGCAACTCGATTAGAGTGTGGTTTGGTATGGTGCCACCAAACGTGTTGCGTGGACTCGTTGATACGTCCGCTTTCTGAGCTGTTACCTATTGATGCGACACCTAACTGGCCAAAAAAGGGAGTCCCGTTTTGCATTTTCTTGACAGATTTTCTGCTTTTTCCGCCAGTGGTGTACCATTGAGCACCACTACGTCTCCTCTAAACCCTTGTAGATCCTATTCGTATATATACTATTAAACGAAAGGAAAGAATGAATTCCGGCCATTGACTGCGTATTCCACACACTGGTTGGTCAGCGGTCATTGTCGGCATCGTCGAAAACACTGTTAGTTAGACCCCGTCTCCTCACGGAGAGCTTCCTCAACGCACGCTTGACGCTGTGAGAAGCGAAGGTCCCTCTCATTTGCATGTTGACTCCAGGCACTCTCCCAAACTCACGCCCTCACGAATTCCATGATCTTCGTAAGTTTTTGAGAAGTGTCGATCGCCCATCGACAATCAGAAGGGCTACGCATCAATTTCACCATCCTCCAATCGCTGCCCTCGCCAACGCTGGAGAAGCGCGTTCGATCGCTGGCGTATCGCTCGAACCCGCGCATAGCTGAATTCGCACAATGTCTGAAACTGGTCTATACGTGCGCTTCAGTTTTATGGCAAGGGCAACAGGGGGGGGGAAGATTCAGGGTCCCTAAGGCAACCTTCACTTCGCACGAATGCCGCCCGTCCCAAGCTTATTGTTAGCTCTACGGACCCTTAAAACTGCATTACCGCATATCATCCTTTGCACACAGTAGCATCCAGGTTCAAGCGCGTTGAGGAGTCCTTGTTAAGATGGGTCAGTTAATAAGGATAGAGGCAGAATAATCGTAAGTGCCGGGATCATTGACCAGAGCAGTGGTAGCCCGGTAGTGAATGGGAACCGCGACTCGCGCCAGATGTCGCTGGAAGTCGAGTGCATGGCGTCCTCTGGGCATGTTCGGCCAACACCATGCACTTCACTTATCGTTCCCTGCAATGGAGTTGCAAGTTTTAAAGACGTAAGACGTTCCCGAAAGATTTTTAAAACGACAGGAAGGAATCCACTACACAAGAGCAAGCGCGATTTGTAGTGCAAGCTTCATGAATCATACCCATAAGCTTGCGGTACACCTTCACAATTATTAGAAAGTTGGAGGCTTGCGAATCCCAAAGCTGTTTTCATGTTCGTACAAAATTGTCCATGAAAGAAGTTATGGCTGTAAACCCTTAGACTACGACTTTTTTGAAAACAAGTTATCGATGTGTTTTGTGTAGTAACAGTCGCTCCTAGCAACAACTAATCATCTGTAGAAATTTGGCTGACGTACGCTGGGTTTGAGCTGGGATTCGATCCAGAGACCATGTGCGCGGCAGTGGCCCCTCCTGTCACCACACCATCTCCGCTCGAATGAGCATTTTTGAACAGTTCAAATACCATTCAACAAATACACATTTATCACATCTCATTCGTGGAACAAGGCCAATGTCGGTTGGAGAACGCACTTGAAAGAATTGCAAGCCGCACTTTGTATTGGGATGGTAGGAAAGTCCTGAGCCGTTTGACATTTTTTGTTCTTTATTTTTTATTCCGCGTACAATGGAATTTACTCAACAATATAATCACCATTGTTACTCACTACAGTGTCCCACCTAATGGACAGGTCAACGATTCCTCCCTCCTGAACTGGGGAGATTGGAAGTCATAGAAAGACGACCGAGACGAGCTCTTGTCCACCTATCCACTATAACGCCAGGACTCATATGGCTAAAGAGGCCGTGAAAAGTTAGAAGAGCTGAGGTGGGACACGGTTCTCTGGCCACCCTATTCCCCTGACATTGCCCCCTCTGACTATCACTTATTTCGCTCCTTCAAGGCATTCCTAGCGAAGAAAAAATTCACCAAAGTTGAAGACGTTGAAAGAGCGGTCAGCGATTTCTTTGACTCTCAGTCTGCTCAGTTCTGGGAGAAGGGGTCGCTGACCTGCCCATTAGGTGGGACTCTGTAGTGAGTAACAATGGTGATTATATTGTTGAGTAAATTCCATTGTACGCGGAATAAAAAAGTAAAGCAGAAAAGGATGTCAAACGGCTCAAGACTTTCTTACCAACCTGATAGATGTGCTGCCCCTCGCCGGCTGCTTCTGCTCTGAAGAATTTCCGTTGGTTTTAGTGCTCAAAATCTGCGTCATCATAGGAGTCTTCCACTACCACTTCCGCACCATCCGAACTGACAGAACTCTGGAGGTTGGAATTTCCAACACAGTCGTAGTAGGCCGCGTCGTCCTCTGACTGGCTTGCGGCCGATTATATGCCCCCATCCGTCATCTATTGGCTGGTGTCAGAGTCCGCGATCCGTCGCAGGTTTCGCTGATTTTCGCGATTTGCGCGATTTTCGCGATTCACGCGACGGGTCACGGAAATCACAAGTGCCCGATCAATACTGCAAGGTGTTCTCCAATCCTGCCGCCACTTCTGCTTGATAGTGATGGCTGAATATTTCACTTGTTTCATATTCAGTGTTTCAAATGTTCACACACCTGCAATTTTGCGATCCGTCGCACGTTTCGCGCAAGTCGCGAATATCGCTGAAATCAGCGAAAGCTGCGACGGATCGCGGACTCTGGCACAGCCTATCTAATCTGTCTGCCGCAAATATATTAGGTCGGTCCATAAGTCTTGCAACAAACTACATTTAATGCTATAGAATTTTAGGGAGAACTCCTGAAAATCCGCAACATATTTCCTGACGTAGCATCAACCTTTGCAATTTCAGCCAACGGTCCAGCTCGTTGTCTGCTTACTTTATTATGGATATTACACCGATTTCGCGAGAGGTCTTGGGATGTTCCGCAAGTCATGCTAGACAAGATTGGCCAGAAAATAGGCGAGGACAAGCTCTCTCAAACCACAGTGCAACGGCGCTTCACTCTGCTCAGCGTTGACTTTTTTTATTTGAAAATAACCCACACTCCAACCACCCTGTGACTGACAATCACGATGCTCTATATCTGACGGCGTTGAAAAGGGATCTGGATAGAGTATCGATCATTTGCTAGAGCGATTCCGATGCGACAAGGAGACAGCACTGTGGCATCTCCAAAGACTTGTGAAGATCCGAAAATGTAGAGTTTGGTCCCCACGTGCCTTGAGCCCGATTCAGCTCCAAACACGATCTGACACCGTTATGTTCAAGTCGACTTACTAGGGATTCTACGATTGACCATCCATCACATTTGCCGAAGATGAGGAGTGGGTACAGTTTACTAACAAATGAACAAGCGGCGGTAGTCCAGCTCAAACGCTTCGGGAGATCTTATTGCTTAAGTTCAACCTCGTCCAAGTAGGGCCTTCTCGGATTTTGGTGGAACACGGGAGGAGTTAAGCTCTGGAAACCCCTCCGTGTAGATGTCGCGCAGTCAACGCGAAAGTCAACTATCCACAGCTCGAATGCAACGCTTTTAATACGAAAGAAAAACAAGGCAAAGTTTGCTTTTGTATGACACCGTTGAAAAACCTCTTGCTAAGAAAATTCAGGAAAATTTCGAGACTCTGGGACGGAGAGTTCTTCCGTATTCACGTTATAGCCCTGACCTCGTGCCAAATAATGCCCTTCTGCTCCCCTCTCCAAACCATCTCCTAGAGAAGAAAGCTCATCCTAACTATGATGATGTCAAAATCGACATCTGATCTTTCTTCGATCAGAATTCAGTAGAGTCCTACAAGGGAGGCATCGAGCAGCTACTAGTGTGTTGGCAATAGGTTGTAGATATTGATGGAGGGTAGCATGCCGGATGAATGGAACAAAAAGATAATGAAAATATTAAATTCAAAATTCGGCCAGTTTGTTGCAAGACTTATGGACCGCCTAATATTAGGTCGTGAAGAAAGTTCTTGCGCTTTTGGACCTTGATTTTCAAATGCCTGTATCTCGGCTCATTCGAAACCTTTTTGATTGGAGTAAAGACTGTTAGAATCCACAAACCTCTGCCAATAATAGCTGCGTTGAATCAGCCCGGTAGTGCAGAATACTGGAGCTCTAGAGACGATGAACCGGCGGAGGTCGTTTCCGCATCATGTTGGTTTTGAAGCATAACTCGTTGGAGAAGCTATCCAGGTAGTCGAGAAAGTGACAAATTGTAGGCAAAGTCTACGTATTCCTGCACGATCCGAGTAGGATGTTCGCAGGACTAATTCGTAGCCAATCTTGTCCAACTTCTGCAGGGTTGGTTGTGGAATGTGCGTCCGAGCTACCTGTCAGGGACGAGCCGGTTCCTTTATAATGAGGAATTTCGAGCATATGTGCCAGAGTTCTAGGAGTAATTTGACACATTATCAGGAGTACTTTTTCCACATTAACAGATCCACCTGGTTACGAAAAGCTAGACCAGCCGCTGACCTTATGAAAGTCACCTCAACCTTCCTTCAGTGAAGTTTCACTTTTGCAAAGTTTGTAGAGCCTGATCGCGGTCGATCACTTCACCAAAGGTCGTATTCTGTAGCAAAGAATCCGTTCTTTGTCGTGCGTCGCAAATGATCAAATAGTCAGGTCGTTTTTCATGGCATGAAACAAGCTAGAACGCGGCGAACGACCCTTCAAAATGGTGAGCTGTCGCGGCACGCCCTATTTGATTTTTGGGACTTTCCAGCTCTTCCCGTACAACAAGAAAACACAATGCAAGTGCGATTAGTTTAGGAGGAACCCTCTCAATAGATTTGTGCAAACGTGCTTCAACCAGAACGTTCGACTAATCGTTGGCGTTGTCCAATCTCCGATCACCACCCTCACAATCTTTAGGGCTCTCGCTATTCTTACAAAAGCTTTTTGAACAATTGCTTCAGACCATATTTATTGCGAATCTCAGCCAAGTGCGTCTATAATATCTTGACCTGCTTTCCTCTCCATACTGGCCTGCTTTGAGCTAGAAAAAGGAAATCATGCAAATTTGCTCTTGGAGTATGCCGTATTCAAGGCTTCAAAAAATGACAACTAAATAATAAGGAACATAGCTAGCCTAGCTGTTAGATAGAACAAGAAAAGCTCTTCAAAACCACATACAGCTCATTGGCAGCTTGCTTGAATCAACAAAATAAAGCGTTCAAAATACGAAACACCGAAAAGCGCAAGAACTTTCTTCACGACCTAATATCATATACGCGGCGAGTGATAGATAGCAGAGAGAGCGTAGTGTTGAAGAGGGCACAGCGATGAGAGTCGCATCAATGCGCAAATCAACGGGCAAGGAAGGGGTCCCATTTCTCGGATTTCGGGCCGTTTCAAATGTTTTTCTTCATCGCTGCTCCACTGACCACCTCTACCCTTATTTCCAATGAGCTAACTTTTCATAGTAGACTCTGCCTTCAATTGCGAACACTCACAAGACGGAAAGCAGGGTAAGACAGCGAAACGGCTAGCTACCAAACAACCGTGAATGCAAGGAAAAAGCGAACTCTCTTGATATAGTGGGACGCTGGGTGAAGAAACAACGGTGACCGCTTCACATGGCGGTGAATAGCAGTCGAACACTTCGCGAGCTTGTGTGAGTTACGAAAACTCAGTCGTGTTTTGGTGGTCATAATTTTCTCTTTTCAAGAAGCTACAGTCCCCTTTGTATATCCAACACAGTAGATGCGTTATTTACAGTCACGTCACAGCTATGAAGCCACGCGATCGCAGAGAACTCGTTGGAGAATTCCATGAAATGTTAGTTTTGAGCCTTATTTTGAGTTCCGAAATATTGTGAAGCACTCGGAGTCGTATTAAATAAAGTAGAAAGGTCATTTGTCCGGTGATCCACCCGTCTGGGATGTGGCACAACATGACTTCCATTTGTACATTCGTAGTGGCGTTTGAATGCGATGTGGCCTATACAATGACTTGCGGGGGCCAGCCGATGTACAAGTCAGTGTTTTTATCCTCCCAGACAAGTCTGGTACCAATTAACCGACCCCGGAGGGATGGAAGGCTTGGTTGGCCCGGGCGACTCACGACCCAGGATTTGATCCCCGGACCGCTCGTGGTAAGCGTGCCACTTGCCACTACACCACTTCCGCCCCGGAGTCGCATTAATCCCTTAAAAACAAGCCGTTCCATCCGGAATGTGGGCAACAAGCTGAAACATCTGATAATCACTCGATAAGTAACCGCACACGTGAATCAGAAATCGACATTCCAAGAAACTCAACGGTCGCGTGCCCTAGCAAATAGGCACCCAAAAACACTTCGGACTCGTTTTCATTTCTCCTGGGCTTGGCTGCCAAAATATATAAATGGCAAGCTCACCAAGTACATATTTCGACTGTCTGGTAAAGCAGAACCAGGCGCAATGTGCCTCCGGGTGGTCCATTGGAAGGCCACTAGGACTAACAATAAGCCTAACGCAGAGGGACGAATTCCGAAGCGAATGAAATTGCTTTCGCAGCTCGGATTCCTCTTCTCCTTCAAAGCTTAGTCCCAAAACTGAGCGAATCCGTGAATCTGACGCCAAGTTCCCGGCTGCCAACCCCATGGCCGCATTGCACCCAGAACCATATTCCACCTCTGCAGAGTAATCGTTCAAACACCACGTCTGAAAGCACTCCTGAGAAAAAGTAGGGCAACGAAATTCGTTGACCGGAGGAATGCCGATCCCTTTTCGTCGAACGGGAGCGATTG
>MU869905.1:27921-38278 GCA_036418205.1 Ostertagia ostertagi | reverse complement strand
CTTTCATGGCATGGCATGAGCTTGCAGTGTTGGCGGCCACTGCCCTTCGGCTGGTGGCTTCCGCTCCCTGTTCTAGCAGTACCCATTTTTTGGCGCCCCATTCGGTCGTATTGTACTTTTATCGGAGATATGTTTCTACTCAATCGTAATGTTTTGTTTCTGGAATTTTGGATTCCGATGATAAATATCAATATCAAATATCAATATCAATATCAATATGTGACAACTAGTCCCTCACTGGAGGACTATATGCGGTACTAAATCACTCAAGGAGTTAGGACATCGGTCAACAATGGTTTCACATAGATCATCACCGTGGAAAGTACTGGCACAAAATGATTCTAACTAACAAGGGGTGGCCAAGTAATCCTATGGGTAATATGTGCCAAATAGCGACTGGGCAGGCGCCAGAAACAAGGATGTCGGAGCGGTCATTGCCACACTGTCCTGTCCGACTGAAGAGTGCGGGAACAGCTTTCGTGTGTTTTCAAAGAAATGTGCTAAGGAGGGAAGGGAATCGTCCGATAAAAGGCACCGGGCCTGTAGTCTGGGTAAACGACCAGGAAGACGTGTAGGAGGAGCACACTGAGAAAGAAGCGCTACACCGAGGTTAGGGCTACGGCCGAAGGTGCCGTGGACAGACCAAAGTGAAACTAGGGACTAACCCTGCGTCTGCGCGGGATTAACGCTGAATATAGTGGTGGCTCCCAAAGGGAAGTGGCCTAAATTTTGTTTCTTTATTTCTTATATGGCAATGGGGCGGTTATTTCACAGGGGTCCCAACAACACAGAATTTTCCTTTTTAGGAGCCTACGCTAGCAATGCTGGCTATTGTCGGATTTCTGAAGGCATGCCCCTGGATCACACTGTAATGTATTTACAACGTATTAGTGCGAAATGGGCTGACAGTAAAGAAAAAAGGAAAAGAATCCGTCAAAAACGCTCAGGTTGAGGGCTCAGAGCTGTGCTAAGGGAATGAGAGACTAAGCGCGGAGAGGAGAGTATGAGGCGAGAGAGCGCTACAGATGAGAGAGCGCCAGACAACAGCCTGATAAGAGAAAAAATCTGCAGCTTCAGCAGCTTACTTTGCAAGGCCCAAGCGCTCTTGTCGGTTGGTTTCCGTGCACGGGAACGCCACATTTGTGATTGTCCTCTAGGGGTCTATACTACAGACCGAAGGAAGCGTTCACACGACCTCTGTCTGGGTGCCTTTAAGAACCATTGCTCCATTGTATTACTTATATCGTATATCGTATAGTTCCTATCAGAAATCTACAGAATTGATATCTGAGCCCAGCTCTGGGCGCTCTCTTCGATGATCCAGGGTTCAAGTATCTCTCTGAGCCGATATGTAAACGTCACTATTACACCAGAAGACCTCGCCATTCTTATCCCTTCAGCATAGTAACACCGATGGTGTAACAATTGCAACATTGGTTGCATGCTTAACTATATTCTTGAAAATAAATTAACGTTTTTTTTTGTGATAAAGCCACCTTTGAAATGAAGAAGTTTGATGGAACTTTTCCAATGGCTGGAGCGAGCTTGTAACATGGAATGAGGGTGGTGAGAATTCCCCTGTGTAGGTTGATCCCCGTAATATTGCTACTCGTTGGTAGCACTGACCGGAATTCTTCGCAGAGATAGAATCCGGCACAAGGACTTGGGGGAGGGTGCACGTTCAAAACAGGGCCTTCGGTAGGTGGTATTAGGACTAAGCAAAGGAGAGGGAGAAAGGCCGGGGAGAGCAGAATCTGCTCACATTCTCCCCCAGAATCTCTTCGTCTTCGTCTGGGTTCTAATAGTCCAATACTCTATAAACAGCTCACTCACTCGATTGTTCACCCACCCCCTCCCTCATCCTCCCAACGACATGAGCGCCAAGGATACCTTTGAGCCTTCCCTTCTTCAATTTCATCAGAACCAGAGCAATGCTCCTCTGATAAGCTTCGCCAACGTGTTATCTCAAATTGCACTGAAGAGGTAGGACGGTACTCCAATGATTTTTCAAAGGGAGGACTAGTTTACCTATAGCTCGCAGGCACCACAGGCGACCTTTAGACGTATTTCGAGAAAATCAAGAATACGACCCTCGTAGGTTTCATGATCTACCGTAATCTACGACTGCGTCATAGATTACGGTAGATCATGAAAGAAATCGCAGTTTTCTGAATGCGCAGATTCATGTCTCGAAAAATTACATTATGGCTCATCAGTTGAATCGAGGATGCCTGGCAACGTTGCCTCTTCTTTCCGTAGCCCGGTTTCCAATCGGTTATTGTCTCTCCGTCTTCGTTCGAGGAAATACGCTTCTATCCCAAGTCACAGGTAAGGGAATTTTGAAGTGAGATAGTATCACACATTCTACCCGCACAGGTGGTCCTTTGGTCTCATCGAGCACCTCTCTCAACGGTATAGCACATTTTCTGCGAGGAGATCGACACTCTCTGGCTGCCTCGCAGCCAGGAAGCACCAGCTCAACCAAAGCCGAACTCCGTTTTCTGAGAATATCGCTCTCGTTTTGTTGGATTCGCTAGGTGGCCTGGTTTGGGAACCACTTCAATGTATGAAGACAAGCATTGCTAAAGTCAGCGCGGAATAGCCCTCTAGGCTGGCTTCGGGGTTGCGAGGGAATCGTCAGAAACGTCTCAGATCCTTTCTCCGAATGTACGCCAGACCTCACATTGCAATGCCAACTCACCACGTTCTGAGGGAGATAGCCAGGGCCACGATACCTCATCCACCATATCTGCAGTGCAATATTACGTATTTCTATCCTCGTTCCATATCATTAGACAAAAAAGACGAGTGCTTTCAGATTCTTCTGTTAACACTACGAGTTTTTTTTCAATGTTTTTTTCTCCCTTTCTTTGTCGTTGTATGGTTTTATATTACTAACCTCGCAGCAGTGTTAATGGCGCACCTATGTGCAATAAATAAATAAATAAACAAATAAAAATAAATAAAATGCTCATCTGCAACCTGTTCACGGAAGTATTGGATTGTCTTATTAAGTCTCATTGTGCATTTTTTGTTTATCAAGTTTATATCTCTTCTTAGGAACAATGATCATAACATGATACATGGTCCGTTATTGATCGTTGTTCCTAGAAGAGGTGAAACTGTGATGAAAAAAGTTGTTTCGAATTGCGCATAGCAATTATGAACCCAATAGAAAAAATACAACGCACAACCAAAGGCACTTTGTGGACAAGGCAGCCTGAGTCTTCCTGGATAACTTCTTTCACTGGCATACCAACGTTTCACCTATTCAATAAGCGTAGGCCTGTGTACTAGTTTTGAAGTTATTCCTGCATGATAGCTCTTTGCTGTCAGATAGATTGCTACCCCATCTTACTGAAACCGCACGTGTGCTACACGACTGCCTACTTAATAGTGGGACTGGGGCGGATTGTTAGGGGTAGGGAATACCTAATCAAGTCTGGTCCAGGTTCGGCATGGTGCCCGGGTGTCGATTTGGTGTTGATCCTCGCACTTCACTTGTATTACTGTCAATTCATCGAACAGTAAGCACATTGTTTTTGTTCAGTAACCTTTTTTCCCATACTACTTCTTCAAAGAGCCCTTATTACTGATGGGCAATATGATATAACAGAAGGAAGTGTGCCTCAATTGTCATTTCGGGGCCCCTGATTAAGTTGTTTTTGTTGCTTCCAATTTTTTCTTATTTCTCCCTTTTTCCCGCTTTCTAATTTAATTTATATGTCAGTTGATTGTTTTTAATACGTCACATTACTACATTTATTTCTACTCTGGCAACTGATGAAGATAAAGATAAAGATAAAGATAAAACTATGTGCTAACATGGCCATCCATCCGCGTCAGGAAAATCGCCGCAATGACATTCTCAGCAAACTTCGTGCAAACAATCACTCGCCTTTTACTTCACGCCTACCGACAGCGTTTTTTCCCTCACGCCGGCGAGTGTTTATACTCGGCAGCGTTTGCTGAAAATGAAAACATTTCATCTGCATAATGTAGGGGAGTGGAGTAGTTGCAAGTTGCACCGCCCATTATGCGCGCGGTCTGGAAACAAAGGTCGGGATCATGCGTCGTTCTTCTCAACCAAGCCACGAGCCGATAGTTGCATGAGTTGTTGGAACGTTATGAGATTGTGCCATCGCTTGTTCCGCGGGATCCTTTACTGCAAATGCTTTAAGTTGCGCTGTGTTCGATTGTTAGTAGATGCGTGGCGATCAAAACGGAATTAATCGATACAAATGCTTATACTGCTTGCCCTGTTAATTTCGGATAGATTGATATTATAAAACGAGAACATGTAAATGAACGCAATATAGATAAAAATACGATAAAAGATATAGATCTATGCACGCACTGATAATATATTAGATTGTTATAAATTATACTGTGCATGTAGTGAGATCCTAATTGACTCCGCTCACTGCGAACAGATTTTTTATTCCCGTAAATTTCCGTATATAAGCCGTATAGGCGCAGACCGATTTTGATACGTTCGTATGCCTATCTCAGGGCAGCGTTATCTCGCCTGGCGCGTATTCGTCCTTATAACCTGTCCTGTCTTATACGATCCTTCTCGCCAGCGTACTATTTTACGACTTAGTTTGTGATGAATAGTTGCTCGCCATGACGACCTATTGGCTCGAGAACTACTTCACTGTGTGAGGTTTGCTCGGGTGGTGACCGCACGTTCGTGTCAATCGGCAAAGCGACCCAGGACTTCTTGGGTCTCGATTCTGCGACTTTAGATGGGCTTCCACTCTATCAGGACAGCTGTTTGCTCGCCGGGGGCCACCGACTTATCTTAATCACTCGATGCAGGTGTACACGCGACGAGAGATTAGATAGCAGCGATAGCGTAGTGTTGAAGAGGGCACAGCGTTCAGAGTCGTATCAATGCGCAAATCAACAGGCGAGGAAGTGGTTCCATTTCGCGAGTTTCGTTAGACGTTTTCAAATTTGGTTATCGTGTCTTTACGTGCGTCCCTGCTCACTGACTATCTTTCGACCGTGATCGTCCTAATATAGCTTAAATACTTCTTACTCGCTCTGATAATATCGGTAGCACTTTTTCTCATATTGAAATTGAGGACGCTGGCAACGCTGAAGTCGTATAGCACGGCCGCCCTGGTAATCTTTGTGAGCATTGCGGACCATTGTGTGTCTATGTTTCGATCTATTGTTTTGTTACTGCTGTTGCTGCATTTCAAGAGAATAATCATAGTCTCGTCTGCGCTCTCCAACCGAGAATGTGCACTAAACAACGTTAACGCCAAAAACGAATGTCATATTCGTAATCAGGGTCCCAAATAACCCCTATACTGAAGTTTACACCGATTTTGGCGAAAACAAGGGTCGTGACAAGGTGGCGCCAACTGGCGCCAGATGCCGCCACCGCTAAAAACGAATGTCGTTTTCGTGATCAGCATATCGAATTACCCCTATGGGCATGTTACGGTTGACTCTAGATGTACTCAAGTACACTGCACCAGTGGAGGTGTTTTTACATGATACTAGCGCGGGCTTATACACCGGATACGAAATTATTAAATTTCACCAAAAATTTAATAGATTGTATATGAAGATGTTTTCGAAAAAGGTTCCAGTGAGGAATTGTGAGGCATATAAACGCTGTTCTGAATATCAATACAGAATTCCAGTTCGAGGAAGCAACAATTTTTTATTTTCATTTTTTTTCTGAAAATACTCGCTCTGCCTATGGCGCAAAATTATAGTTCCACCACATGTTTCTCCGCTGCATTTTGCTTTTACCCAATCAAATTTTGAAATTATTATCCCTCAGGTCCTTAGGTCATTGCAAAAGCGAAACCGCTGCCAGAATCCGTAAAAGGAAAATCCTAGCAAAAGAGGCGCAGGAATTGCCGAAGTGTCAGCTCACGCTGAAAATTGGTCGGGGTCACTTCATAACGAACAAATTTCTCAAGGATGCTACAGGATATGATACTGGGAAGGAACCCTGATTACTATCCGACCGAGATAAGCGCCGTATCGTGAGAAAATAATACGACTTTATCCAGACGGGTACGGAAATCAAAACTTCTTCAAAAGTTAGTGTCTCAATGGAACGCAGTTTCACGTGTTTTACAACACGCTCGTGACAGTCCATGTCTGGAAAATAAGAAATACGCTTTTGTGAAAAGAAATAGAGAAACGAGCCATTTTCCTTGGAAAATTTCGCCAAGTCGAGTGAAGTAGTGACACTCATCCATTTGTGATTTTTGATTTGTCTTTCTTTCTCTTAACGTTTTTCTTTCTCACATCGGTTTTTACTTTGTAGTGAACGTGTGGAGAAGAAAATATCAGAGGTATGGTCAAAGATTTCAAAATATCACACTTAAAAAAGTGTCACCACTTCACTCGACTTGGCGGAATTTTCCAAGAAAATGGCTCGTTTTTCTCTAGGATTTCTTTCACAAGAATAAGACATTTTCCAGACATGGACTATCATAGGGCTTTGGAAAACACGTTGAACTGCGTTCATTGAGACATTAACTTTTGAAGAAGTTTTGATTTCCGTACTCAGCTTGATAAAGTTGTATTATTTTCTCATGATACGGCGCTTATCTCGGTCAGATAGTAATTAGTTCTACATAATCATATGTACTATACGATTCTACAAATTTGTCCGTTATGAGGTCCCGACAATTTTCACGTGAACACACTTCGCCAACGTGCCCTTGCTAGATTTCTCTATAACGAGGATTCTGGCAGCGATTCGCTGTGCCAGGACCTAACGACCGTAACGTAATAATCCAAAATCTGATTAGAAAAAATAACGAAAAGTGCAACGCCAGAAACAGTAAGACCTATAATTTGCGCTATTGGCACAGCGAGTGTTTCACAAAAATGAAACAGAAAATTGTTGCTTTCTCGAACTGGAATTCTGTATTGATATTCAGAACAGCATTTATATGCCTCACAATTCCTCACACGAACCTTTTTCGAAGACATCTTCATACATACAACGATTTTGGGAAAATTTTAGGTGGAACTATAATTATACGTCGCAGTGTATATACTTGAAAGGAATCTTTCGCAGAAAAACCATGATCTATTTCAGCTATAAATCACTGGCTTGAGGTTCATCATTCACGACAAGAATGGAAAGAACAGAAAAATGAACTTCGTTTTGGTAAAAAATTCGAAAAACCGGAAGGGCTGCAAGATGCTTCAAAATGCCCACGGACGTCTTTCACAAATGCTGGAACGGGGATCCACTTGGTTCATGGAGTGCCCGTCACTAGAAACTCTTTCTGGCCTTTCGACTTATTGCATTCACATCTCACACTCTACTCCACTCCATCCTATCGATCGATTTGTCTCTACTCTCCGAAGTCGTGCGCTCTAACCCGATTCTTTCATTGCGCGACCTAATACGTAGCCGCCCCAAGACGCACATGCTGCAATGACGTTTGCTCTACGGGCCACCAGTATCAAGAGTATTAGGCCAACTGGGCTGCGTGCACCTTCAATATCGAATGTTCGAATTGCCCTGGTAGAGGGAAGAAGCCGCGTGCCGTTCAGAAAACACTTTACTGCCACTAGGCGGTATCTACGATGATTGCGTTGGAAGCCAGTTTATGGACAAATGTTGAAATATTGCTGAAACTACATAATTGCATAGCATTCATATTCAAAACACGTTACGCTACGATGGATGTCGACAAATATGCTTGAACTGCTAACCATACAGAATAGTCAAATCGTGGATTGGCTTCATCGCCCTCTCGCGACACCAGGCAACTGTATGCTTAGTTGGAAAGGTATATCCAATATTGAGTCTGCGAAACTGATTGTGATAATAATTACTGGCGACTTCTCTTGAATAATTCAGATTCACAAAAAAGAAATAATTTCACACCCCGAAATTTTAAATGATGTGTCCAGACCTATTCACAGTACCCTTGGACGAATATTTTCCCTTGCTTGCATCTGCTATGATTCCAGGTGAAGCAAAGCACGTTCTTGAGATCCCAACCGCCCTCCAAACGGCCAACATTCAGCTCCTCGAAAATTTTGTTCGCTTCCCACTTTTTCAACGACTGACTTGTGAGTGAAGTGGTAGCCTGTAGGAGCTCCGTTCGGTAAATAAGACATTTTGACCCTCTCGAACAACAACTCGGCTTTTGCTGATTGTTCCCTGATTCGGCAAAGTTCGATGAGATCTGCGATAATTTGACTGTGCCGCTCTTTCAACCTCTCGATATTGTCGCAGCATCAGACTGACGAAATATGGATGAATCTTCGGTATCATTTCTGTAAGCAAAAAGAAAAGATAAGAAAATAATAATAAATACCCCATGAAGCGCGTTTAAGCAGGAGGCGCAAAAATAAGAATTGTGAGAACAACCTGCAATAGGTTCGTTCCCTAACAATCTAATACAAAGTGGAAAAATCAAGTAGATGGCAGAGAATGAGAATATGCCATCAGGCAGATTTGAGCGGTGTGCGCGGAATGGACCGTACCCTATTTCAATCTCGGCGAGACTTATATCGCTACGTTACGGAGTGCATGATTGGCCCGCGCGAAGAAGGAAACGAACTTATTTAAAATATATCCTATTAGCCTGTAGGGCGGAAGTGGTGTAGTGGCAAGTGGCACGCTTACCACGCGAGCGGTCCGGGGATCAAATCCTGGGTCGTGAGTCGCCCGGGCCAACCAAGCCTTCCATCCCTCCGGGGTCGGTTAATTGGTACCAGACTTGTCTGGGAGGATAAAAACACTGACTTGTACATCGGCTGGCCCCCGCAAGTCATTGTATAGGCCACATCGCATTCAAACGCCACTACGAATGTACAAATGGAAGTAGAATGCGTGCCGCATCCCAAAAAGGGATTGATCAACGGCAAATGCTTTATGCTTTTATTAGCCTGCTGATAAGAATAGTCCGGCTGGAAGTAATTCATAAATGAAAAAAACTCAACAACTCAGACAAGAGTGAAATCTTTTACTACAAGTAGCAGACGACGAACTATTACAATTCGCAGTTTCACTCTTTCAGAAACGATGAACGTCTTGCTCCAAGTGACCAGTTTAGCCGTTCTCATTCACTTCGCACAGGTAAGATGTTTGTTTAGTCCCGTACAGAGCTCTTACCAACGTGTGTTGGAAATATCAAAAAAATAACCAATCTTTCCTTCTTTTTTTTCAGATGAGTGCAAGAGTTGTTACGCGATCATTCACGACTCGACAACTCCTTTGCTTTCTTTCAGATCACTCCATCTCTGCCGTGCACGTTCACACTACTGCCACCCGGCATGCCCATAGTTCATATCAGCTACGCTTTCGAAAATTATAGCGGAACCACAATTTCAGAGTGCCTTATGGAGTGCTGCAAAGTTTCAAAGTGTAAAATGGTTCAATTCAGAAACGGCCCCGTGAGTTTCCATCTAAGAGTTCCACAGCAACAAGGTTCCAAAGAGGATGTTACGATGAATATGATATGGGAGAGGGGGATGTGTGGGGGACGATAATAAAGACTTTGTCTCCATATTCAGATGGTTTTAATCTCACTCTGCTCAATTTAACCTGAATGGTTCCAACTCAGAATTGAAGACCACATTTCATTTTACAGGGGTGGCCAAAAAAAGAGACACTTGACTCCACATTTCAGACAGCATTAATCACACTTTGCTAGAATCAAATCGACTGCCCCAACTCAGTATTGAAGAGCACATTCTAATCTATCTAAATTACATGACAGCCTTCTACACCGACGACATCAGAAGATTTTCCCACGGAAACATGGTTCACGGTACGAGCTCAACGAGGTCGTCGAGGTACCATAGACCATTACGACGTCCCTGAAACGCTGGTCAAAAGCGGTTTTGCATAGTCACAGCTAAGTGTCTCTGGGAAGCTATTAATCATTGAAGAAATTATGTAGCAGCTTCAGGCCGGAGCGATTACGGTAAGCCTCGTTGAGCTCGACGGTGACGGCAGATGACGTCATATTCTGAAGACGGCGGGGCAGTGAAGGAGGGCCTGCTTCTGTTTACGGGGGAACACCTAAGGAATATTTCGCCGTAAAACTTTCATTAACATCGGCACCTGTGACGAAAAGTTCGATGATGTGCGCCATGGGCAAAGTGTCTCTCTTTTTTTGGCCACCCCTGTATAAGAAATCTTCATAGTGGCCACCTACGTGGTTGGCATCAGAAAAATTTGCCCCGGAAACATGGTGCACTGGTCGAGCTCAATGGGGTCTTCGAAGGATCGTGTACCATAACGACCTTACTGAAAGCTAGTTCCGAGGGGTTTGCATAGTGGGAGCTAATGTCTCTAGGAAACTATCCACATTGAATCGATTCCACGAAATTATGTAAGAGCTTCAGG
>MU869905.1:0-25299 GCA_036418205.1 Ostertagia ostertagi | reverse complement strand
GAAACTGCTAAGAGGCTGAAGGTGTTCAGCATGTAAATTTTTTTTCTTTCAAGTGGTGCAGTGATACGATTCTCTTATTTAAGAATGCGGCTTGTGCAATGTATACGACAGGCCAAGGAAATATCACACTGGATACAAGCTACTGGTTCAATAAAACTATGCAGGATGCGAGTTGTATGGAGACGAATTAGAGTCAGCTTTCCACTTCGGAAGAAGGAGGCTCTGAATGACCATTAGAAGAGAAGGACGCCTAACGGATTGGGAGACGAGTTCTCTAATCTACTGTGAGATACTACAAATTAAGATTTGTGTTTTATTGAGCGTTGGGTAGATTCATTTGCCATGTTCCTCTGCCTTCTATGTGTATGCATGCTGACTAAATGCAATTAGAGTAGAATAAGATCACAGTTCAAGACTTGGATCAGCACCACTCACGATGACAATCGGATTTGTTCTTCATCGTAGATAGATCAGCCGTAGATCAGTGAGATCCGCTTCTGGATAGCTCTCAGCCACGGACGAACGCGCGACGCATCTTATTGTTAGCAGCGAGACGCGGTTCGCATTGTTTCCGCGTACAAAAATTGTTCTAGAGGAGTTGTTTCCTCGCTAACCGTGCAAGAAAGAGCAGTGATTCGGGAGATTTGGCCGCTTACCTCAGACAATTTTAGGAAAAGAATTATTTGTGATTTCGCAAATCAGACCCGGTACATTTTGTGCATCACAAATTCGAGTAGAACTTTTCATCAAGCCATTCTCGCGTGTGCAATGCGTGTATGAAATAAGCTCGAAAGTCCTGTGAAAAAAATAGTCTATTTATTACTCATTCGATGTTCAAAGCTGTCATAATATTAGGCTGTTGCATTATAAATGTCGCTTTTGGACGTACCACAAAATTTATTGGAACAGCAACAGTTGGGTATCTCAGAAAAAGAGATGGACCATCATTGTGCCAGGCTTCGCCATTCCTCACTCACAAGAGACTCGACGTCCTTCTCAAAGAATCTTAGCAACTGTGCGCAAGGAAATTGGACACCCAGAGTCCGATTTTTTGTACTCTCTGGACTGTTTCTCCTTCAAAACGTGCCGCGTTGACTCGGATGCGCAGCACATAGATGGAGTGTGACAAGAGCTGTTTGGCGGAAAATGTTTTCAGCCTGGTCTCGCACTTTTTTGCTGGCGATTTTTTCGTAAAATGCAGCTTTTTCGACGTGAAGTGAGCTTATGAAATCGTTGTTCTTTTTTCTCGCGGAGTCGATGCACGGCTTGATGTTGATCGATTTTTGTTAAAGAGAACCTGCGTCCACGTGAGCTAAATTCATCCCTCAAGATGTTGTAGAATATTCACGTGCACACATGGGAAGTTCAGTCAGTCATTGTTCAAAAGAGAAATTCATGTAAAAACCAAATTAGATGGGCAACGAGTAGTCGCTTTCTATACTCCTAGATTTCCTCATTTCGAAGAATGCATGAGTACCTCTTGATGTTCAAGCACAGCCGAGTGGGGTGAAGCTAAATCTGGTGCATCCGACATTTATAATGCAACAACCTAACAACAATAATAAGAGAGGTCATCTCCCGTTATTTTCTATGCAGGTCACAAGCCAGCAAGAAGTTCAAGTCTTTGCTTTGGGCTTTGTATTCCTTGAAATTTTTTATCGCTTAGCATTAGACCTTATTTGAAAGAAAAAATGACGTCTAAAAGAAGAAGTGCATTTTTCGTTTGAATTTCAGTTTTCGTCTCATGGTCAGCTCAAAATACAGGGCAGTGTTGGTGAGCTATAGAAATCTGAAACTTCGACGTTAGAAATCCTACCCAAAATTTTGCAAACTGTTGAAACTGAAGAAATTTACACTCAAAGCCCGGCGAAACACGTCGGCCTATCTCCACTTTTCTTGGAGGGGGGTCTCTCTCTTGGACGATTGTGCGCGCCAAGCTAGAAGCCGACGTGGCCGCGAGCATATTGCGAGCAGGCGCTCCTCAATATTCTCAAATGCTCTGCTGCTGCTAAGGAATAGGAAAAATCGTATGTAGAAGCAGATGGGCCGTAAAAATTCAATCAGCGCAACGCGACGGTTGACTCCGCGCAGAGTCAACCCTGCGTTGCGCAGTTCTCAACGGCCACGTTGCGCAGTTTCGCCCGATTAGACACGTTCTCTCGCGCGAACATTCACACTCGCATGCTCGAGCCGTCTGTGTCTCCGCCCATACAGCGTGCGTTGAGGATCTCTCAACGTGCCGTTGCGAACTGCGCAACGCAGGGTTGACTCTGCTCCGCGTCCGACTAGTAACACTATGTATGTGTAGGCGCTGCCCATATTGCTTTTGCTTATATTGTTCTAATGAATAAACTATAGATCGTCAAATTTGCTTTCGCTGGATATCAGCGCTTTGTGTTGATATCGTTTTTGCTTTGTTCCTCCTTCGCCCTTTCTTTCATGACCTGTGAAAATTGCACCGGATTGACTTTTCTGTCCTCGCTTGTCGCTTTGTGCTTAATAAAGAGTTTCGAGCATTTTGTTCTCCATCCATTTACCGGTTTCTGTTGACCATTTACCAAATTGCTGTGATGATGGAATCATTGAAAGCACATACCCTCTGTTCCCACGGTGCAGTACAGACTCCACAACACCGATGACGGCGGCTTGCGAGCAGGTTGAAAACAGTGTCGAGGATGTGGTCCTATCAGTACGTGGTCTTGATACGACCTCTCTAACTTCGATTTGATGTGGCGAGTTCCATCAATGTACAGCAAGCATTCAGTTGCAGCGCGCTTTATAAATGGTTTTATTCCCCCATTTCATAACCTCTGGAGCAGTATGTGGTAGGGTTAGATAGAGCTGGATTTGCTACTACCGGGCAATATTGATGATTTAAAATCTTCACACTCGAACAGGCAATATCTCTCCAATTCCGTAGTACCCTGAAAAAGGAAGACAGCTATGAAAAGCGAAAGGATCTATCCAGGTCGGATCTCGGCCATCTAAAAAGCCGCTCCCTCCTTCACCACTGCAAGTTATTCGTTGGCAACTCTCGAAATGTGTCTAGAATAAATTCAACGTAAGCGACAAGAAAAGGGGCAATCGTCATCGTCCGATCTCGTCTCAGTATAGGCCATGCATCCGACCTCCACTCAAGTTGTAGAATCTATTGAAAGGTGTTATACATATGATGATGACCTGTTGACAGAAACTGTATTGTAGTAAACACATTTCGTAACTCCTGTAACCTAAGGAACAGCTTCATTTGCCCAGGGTCTTTCCAGAACTATTGTCGTTTTTGCGACAGCGTCCCTAACAACAGTGTCATTCTCAACGAGGTATTAAGGGCGAGGGAGCGGGCGGTAGATAGAGGAAATGCCTTCGCAGCGCGTGTGCACATGTGACCCTGTTCCTTGCAAAGATGCACTTTCATTCTTTGTAGTACTTTCAAATACTTCCTTCTCGAAGGTAGAGGGACGGAGCGACTGAACCTGCAAAGAATATTTTATATCATGTTTTCTCACATATCCTTGTTTTCTGCTGCGCTACACCCTCTCCCTCCTATCTGCACCACGATGCCACTGACGTTACTGACCTCCACGAGTATGACCCCCATGACCCACCTTGACAAATACGACTCTCCTGTCGACGATTTCCACAATCGAAGCTGTTCCTCAGCTTGTACGAGTTATAAAATGTGTTACAGTTTATGTCAACAGGTCATCATCATGTGTATAACACCTTTCAATAGATTCTACAACTTTAGTGGAGGTCGGATGTATGGCCTACACACGGTGGCAATTGCCCCTTTTCTTATCGCTTACGATAGGAGAATGTACTCTAGGCACATTTCGAGAGTTGCCAACGAATTAAACTTGCAATGGTGAAGAAGGGAAGCGGCTTTTTCAGGTGGCCAAAATCCGTCCTCGATAGATCCTCGACGCAAATATCTTCTCAACTAAGAGATTTGGGAAGAACTTCAGTAGATTGTAAGTCGAGATTCTACGAAACTAGAGAGATATTGCCTTCTTAAGTGGCTAGAACTCGCAAGGAAATTTCAGCGTCCTCGACGCTGACTCGACAAAATTCGAGAGACCCTATTTCTTCGAGCGTAAAGCTTTCAGATGGATTCCAACACTGCCTGGTAATAGCAAGTGTAGCTCTAACCCTACCACATACTGCTCCAAACGTTACGAAATGGTAGAATGTAACCTTTTCCCGAGAGTTTAGATTTCGATGGTTTCGAGCGGGTTCAGCAAGCCTGGCACGGGGATAAACCGCGCTGCAGCGGCATGCTTGCTTTGCTGTACATTGACGAAACTCGCTTATTCACCTCGAATAAAAGTTAGAGGGATCGCATCAAGACTACGATCTCAGGGGGAGGGTTGTACTGATGTGACAACGTCCTCGACACGATTTCCATCCTGCTCCCACCCACACTGCAATTTGAATTCTCCACCTTTCCTTTCAAGGCAGATGTAACTCATAACAGTGCAGAGGGCAACGCGATGAGCAGGAATATTGGACACATGTCGACACGCACCAAAGCTCGGTGTTTTCATTTTACCCCTCCCGTTACCAGACTTATCTGGGAGGGTAAAAAACACTGACTTGAACCTCGGCTGGCCCCCGCAAGTCATTGTGTAGGCCACATCGCATACAAACGACACGACGAATGTACAAATGGAAGTAGAATGCGCTTTTCAGGCCTTCGCAGAAGGTGACAGGGTCGAAAAATAGTTGGCGTGTAGAGGAAACATCTATTCAATAACATCGAAAGGGGTACGTCCTGCGCATGACAGAACGGAATCATCTGCATCAAGTGTATCAGCTCCTATTTACCATATTGAGGTATGTATCCCAAAGCTTTTGGTGGTCTTGGATTGGAGGGAGTTCCCTGTATTGTAAATTTTTTCTCGAAACTTCCTCGATACTGCAAAACTTTTTCAGTATAATCTATGACCGACTTTCCATTTGATCTCACAGGAAAAAAGGTCTAAGGTTTAGAAAATCAAAAGTGGTGTCGGATAAAGTGACCTTAAGCGATGACGGAGCCTTACAGCTAAGGGCGCCTCCTTAGACGCAATACTTTTCATTTTTTATTTTTTTTCCATAATATTTCTTCTAGTCCCACTGCCTACTGATTGCCAACAATTCTCAGCAAAGAATTTGACGCAGTTGCATCAGATGGAAACAATGTGCCGAAGCTTTTTATTAAGTAAGTCAAAGAGGTAATGAGAGGAGCACTTGCAATTTCGCAGGATCAACCCAACACAGCCACAGAAGGAGAAGGAATGATGCAGACGGAAGTGCTAGCAATTGCATTGCGCTGGTGTTCAGCACGATCGAATTCAAGCGGCTACGTTTGTTTTTTGCGCCATCCACTGTTCACCGTTGGGCAACTCGCAATGGTCACGTTTCGATCGAACTGGTGGATTTCCGGGTGACCGCTTCCGGGTAATGCTCCCTCTTTCTCTCCAAGAACAGAACCTTCGCAATACTCGACCTTAACACAGGCTTTTTGACGGTCAAAAGTAAGAACGCCATTCGAAAAGAACTGTTTGTTTGAAGACGGCAAAAGTGCGACCTGAGGTCCGCAGCATCTCCCGAAACAATCTTCGAGAACAGAGCTGCTCATGTCGAATTAAACAAAACCTAACGCGGACCTAACACAGCTCATGAGGCCAGCATGGGCGCACCAAGCTCATGGAATAGTCTAGAGAATGCCCAGCTTCCGGGAGAATGCGCAGAAAAAAAAAAATTTCAAAAAGCTCCGCTATAAAGAAGTCTCCTTATATGGCTTTGCCTCTTTGCTATACGGTCCCGTAATTCTGTGTCAAGAGCAGGGTGAAGATCGTGTCGAGGAAATAGCCGCGCCTTCTCGACCCCACGCCCTTAACAGAGCCTCCAAAAGGCCCTTTCTACCCTACCATCCGGGTGTTATAGCATCGTAAATGGTGGCTATAGCAGCACGACAGACAGTCAGCGGTCCGGGGATCAAATCCTGGGTCGTGAGTCGCCCGGGCCAACCAAGCCTTCCATCCCTCCGGGGTCGGTTAATTGGTACCAGACTTGTCTGGGAGGATAAAAACACTGACTTGTACATCGGCTGGCCCCCGCAAGTCATTGTATAGGCCACATCGCATTCAAACGCCACTACGAATGTACAAATGGAAGTAGAATGCGTGCCGCATCCCAAAAGGGATTGATCAACGGCAAATGCTTTATCCTCTATAATAGCAGCACGAGAGGGAGGCAACGCTTCTATCACGCGAATGGCTCAAATATGCTCAAGCCACTTTTGCACAGGATAGCTTCTCCCTCTCTCTTTCAGGACTAATTATGCCACATTGGCCGTTAAGTAGAAAAGAGAAGGAAGTATTGCCTTCAAGTGCCTCAGCAGTCTCGCACTTAAGCACAGCGACACCAAATGTGCATTATCGCGTCACGCATGCCTTTCGATTTTAGGTAACACTTGGAAAAATCGCCAAATGTATACACCGTTTTATGGACTATACTTTTTAGAGCTTCTTTCCAAACACTCTTATCCCGGTTACAGATGTAAAGAATCTTCTGAGAATTTATGGACGAGTTTCCCCTTTTTGCAAGACTGTGAGTTTCTTAGATGATAATTTTTTTAAGATTGGAGACAAGCATGTGAAGTAGAAAATTTACTCTTCCTGAGAAGTTCTGCAGGTGTTTTGGGAGGTCCTCCTTTGCTCACCAATTCCATTCAGTACTGCTGTTGGTTCGCAGAACCGACCGAAGTACTTTTCAAGCTTCCCTTTTCACACACTATTGGAACCTGAGCAAAGTGAAAATTTCTGATTCAATAGACATATTGGTGCACTAGAGACGGTAGCATGGTGGCTAACGCATAAATAACTCAGATTTTATATTGTAGCCGGTGTCTCCAATAAATGCACTTGAAAATTTGCTCAGCTGAATTCACGAAAAAGCAGTGTCGTTGGCAACCCGTACCACAAAATAGTGATGTAGGAACTCTTTGCGAAGCTGTCCGTTCTTTCCGACTTCATAACATGGATCTGCGCAATCATATTTGTTTTCATTTCAGCTCAATAAATTATTTATTGGGTGGTTCTCGGACTGCTGCTTCCCGCAGTGGAGTATGCTGTGCCACAGGCTACGACCCTGTTGCTTTATTTGGAAGGGGTATTAGCTTTGGATTTAAAAGGAATATGGGAAACGGATTGGTTCCTGATGCCCCATTCACGCTCAACGGAACGAACATCACCGAATGCTCCAGCTACGTGTACCTAGGTCGGGAAATCAATATGATGAACGATCTAGCTCCAGAGCTGAGCAGGAGGAAACGAGCGGCATGGGGAGCGTACAAGAACATCGAGGGAGTAGTGAAGAAGACGAAGAACATCCGGCTCCGTGCCCACCTCTTCGATTCCGCAGTCCTTCCTGCCCTAACCTACGCCTCAGAGACTTGGACTCTGCGCAGGCAGGACGAGCATGCGGTCAGCGTTATCCAACGCGCTGTCGAGAGGACGATGCTTGGACAGGGTCAACCGTCCGTTCGAACTGTTCGAACGAAGGGGTCGCATTTTGGTCGGAAGGGGGTCGCAATTTCGAGGACTGCCAGCCACAGGCGCGTGCGTGGCGTATCCGAGGGCAAGACTTGCTTGTGCAGACCGCATTAGATTCGATTTATTATGCACAGAGAGACAGTTTTAGGCAAATTACAGTGTTTTCTTAAGGAATAAAGAACAGTTGGATGCATCCCTATGAAAGGTTTGACTTCTCGGGGCTGAAAACAAAGTTCTTTGGAGACCTATTTTTTGGGACGCTTCTTCCAATGTACTGTAAAACATAAGGAAGCGGAAATCTCGTAGTCTTCAAAATGTCTTTATCCCTCTCCAACAAGCTCTTTGAAGGAAGTTATCATTGCTGAAAGCTCAAAAACTCGCATGTGCTGCTCAAAAACCTATGGGAAAAAATGTTCGAACGTGTGATTTTCTCGGAAAATGAACTTTGAAAAACGGTTTGGTGCTTGTTAGAAAGAGCAAATCCTGTACTTTCACCCCATGAAAAAAGTGCATCACAGAAATGAAAATGAAGTGAGTTATGGTCGCTGAAAGCCCAAAAACTCGCTTTTGCACGAAAAATGTTCGAACGGGACAATTTTTTGAAAAAGGGGACAATCACTAAACTTTTTATACTGTTTTGTTAGAGAAATATTTGAAGTTTCTGAAACTTTTTACAGATTTCCAAAATGTCGCATACGAAAGATTTTATGGGCCTTCAAAGTTGAAGGTGCGCCTTCTTAGAATTTTGGGTTTTCCACTTCTAACAGAAGTACTTTCCGGAGAGTTAGGCAATCCTTGTAGTTTTCTGAAAGCGCACCTCAGGCACAGTCAAAATCTTCAAGAAAGTTATTCCCCTCTAAAATTTTTTCTTCGCCGCGTCCCGTTCTTCCAGCGCCCGGGTGATACCTGCCGCGCTCCAAGGCTGACGCCGCAACGCAGACGCTTTCTGGCGCAACGGATTCATGTCTAGCACTCTTATTAACAAAAACAGGGGGTCGCAACTGGACCCCCTCGAGAGCTAGGGGGTCGCAAAAATCCCGAAAATGTTCGAACGTGACGGTTGACCCTGGCTAGGAGTAACCCTATACACGCAAGTGCAGAGGGGAATCCGGAGTTCCGAACTACGCCAACGATCGAAGATCAGGGACGCTGCCGTTTTCGCCAAGGAATCGAAGATAAGGTGGGCCGGACACGTCATGCGATTTTGCGATGACCGTTGGACCAGAGCGGTTACCGACTGGATCCCTCGGGACGTCAAACGAACACCTGGACGACCGCCGGCCCGATGGTCAGACTTCTTCACGAAAGCTCTGAACGAAAGGAATGAAGGACATCGTGTCCCTCGAGCGAGGAGGGTCCACTGGACAACTCTTGCACGCGACAGGGACGAATGGAGACGTTGCTGGCGCCCTAGTCTAGTCCAACTGTAAGCAATGGTTTCGGATAGATCACCGTGGAAAGGATTCGGGATCTGCACAGAATGGTTCCAGATAACAAGGGTGGCCAAGTAATCATAGTGGATAATATGTGCCAAACAGCGACTAGGCAGGGCCAGAAACAAGGATGCCGGAGCGGTCATTGCCCACTGTCCCGTTCGAGTGAAGATGCAGGAACAGCTTTTGTGTGTTTTCAAAGACATGTGCTAAGGAGGGAAGGGAAAAAATAAAAGAAACCGGGCCCTGTAGTCTAGGCAAGCGATCGGAATACTTGGAGGAGGACCACACTGAGAAAGAAGCGCTACACCGAGGTCAGGGCTACGGCCGAAGGTGCCGTGGACAGACCAAAGTGACTCTAGAGACTAACCCTGCGACTGGGCTGGGATTAACGCTGAGCTGAATATATTGGTGGCTCATAAAGGGAACGTGACCTAGATTTTATTACTTGTATGGCAATGGAGCGATTATTTCGCAGGGGTTCCAACGACCTATTATAGCATTGTCCCTTTTAGGAACCTAGGCTAGCAATGCTGGCTATTGTCGAATATTGAAGGCATGTCCCAGGATCAAAGCGAAAAAGGCCAGCAATAAAAAAAGGAAAAGAATCCGTCAAAACGCCTAAGTCAAGGGTTCACTCACCTCCGTAATCAGCTGTGCCTAAGGGAATGAGAGACTGAGTGCGGGGTCGAGAGAACGCATCAGACGAGAGAGCGCCACAACAGCCTGATAAGAGAAAAAGTCTGCAGCTTCAGCAGCTACTTTGCAAGGCCCAAGCGCTCTTGTCGGTTGGTTTCCGTGCACGGGAACGCCACATTTGTGATTGTCCTCTAGGGGTCTATACTACAGATCGAAGGAAAACGTTAACATAACCTCTGTCTAGGCGCATCTGAGTACCATTGCTCCATTTCATTACTTATACCGTATAGTTTCTCTCAGAAATCTACAGAATCGATATCTGAGCCCCACTCTGGACCCACTCTTCGAGGATCCAGGGTCCAGGCATCTCTCTGAGCCGATATGTAATCGCAACTACCACATTATAAAGACCTCGCCATTCTTTCTCCTTCAGCATCGTAATCACCGATAGTGCGACAATTGCACCGTTGGTTGCGTGCTTAACCATATTTGTGACAACTAAATGAAGCTTTTTTGTTGAAGCCACCTTTGGAGTGAGGAAATTTATTCCTTAATATTGCTACTCGTTGGTAGATTTGACCGGAATTCTATCGCAGAAGATGGAACCAGCGCACATGGGCTTGGGGGAGGGTAGACGTCCAAAACAAGCCCTTCGGTAGGTAGTATTAGGACTAAGCAAAGGAGAGGGAGAAAGGCCAGGGAGAACAGGATCTACTCACATCCTCCCCCAGCATCACTTCGTCTTTCTGAGTTCTTGTAGTCCCATATTCTATAAGCAGCCCACTCACTTGATTGTTTACCCCCACCCCATGACCCAACGACATGAGCGCCAAGAATACCATTGAGCTTTTTCTTCAATTTCATCAGCACCAGAGCAATGTTCCTCTGATCAGCTTCGCCAATGTGTTATCTCAAATTGCTACTGGAGGGGTAGTACGGTATTTTCAATGATTCTTCAAAGGGGGGACTCGTTCACCTGTAGCTTGCAGACGCCACAGACGGCCTTTAGACGTGTTCCGAGATTACCAAGACTACGATCTCCGTTCAGCCGCTTGAATATGTGTCGTAGATTACGGTATATCATGAAAGAAATCGCAGTTTTCTGACTGCGCAGATTCATGTCTCGAAAAATTACATTATGGCTCATCAGTTGAATCGAGGATGCCTGGCAACGTTGCCTCTTCTTTCCGTAGCCTCGGTTACCAATCAGTTATTGTCCCTCCGTCTTCGTTCGAGGAAATACGCTTCTATCCCAAGTCACAGGTAAGGGAATTTTGAATTGAGATAATATCACACATTCTACCCGCACAGGTGGTCCTTTGGTCTCATCGAGCACCTCTCTCAAAGGTATAGCACATTTTCAACGAGAAGATGGACACTCTCTATTCTAGTAATAGTAATGTGCAGTTGGAATACACAAATGGAAGAACCCTGCCTTCCTCATTTTTAGGATCATTTTTCCTGAAAATTATCCCTCAAAGAATAATCAGTTGAAGATCATCGTAGGCGCTGCGATGCTCTTCAGAGTTCCTCAGTAGAGAATGCATGGACCTCTCGTCCATGCCCTACTTTCCAGAAATTTTATGAATTTGGTTGAATAGAGGTCGCCATTTCTGCATGCGAGTAACCCAGTACCTACAAATGCGTTCTCGGTGCTCCACAAGAAAGTGGGGAGGCACTGAGAATGCATGGGACTCAAGAACTGGAAAAAATACAACGCACAACCAAAGGCACTTTGTGGACAAGGGCAGCCCGAGTTTTTCTGGATCTCTTCTTTTTCTGGCATCCCAACGTTTTCCTTACGACTATACCTATAATCGTGGCCCCGTGTAACAGTATGCTAACAGAGGGCCATCCATCCGCGTCAGGAAAATCGCCGCAGTGACATTCTCAGCAAATTCCGTGCATACCATCACACGCCTTTTACTTCACTGCCAACCACAGCGTTTTTTTCCTCACGCCGGCGTGTGTTTATACTCGGCAGCGTTTGCTGACAAATGAAAATTATTTCGTCTACATCAGTAGGGGAAGTGGTGTAGTTGCAAGTTGCGCCGCCCACTATGCGCGCGGTCCGGAGACAAAGGCCGGGATCATGCGTCAATCTTCCCAACCAAGCCTCCCAACCCTCCGGAATCAATCAGTTGGCACCAGACTTGTCTGGAACTATGAAGACTTGTGCATCGCCCTGCTTCCGCGAGTCGTTTTACTGACCAAATCGCATTTAAAGTGCGCTGTGATTCTGATTGGAAGTAGAATGCGTGGCGCATCCCGAAACGGAATTAATGTATACCACATGCTTGAATGCTTCACTTTTACAAGTAAATATAACATAAACATGTAAAAATAAATAAAAAATATATACAAACACCGTACATAAAGCATATGCTTACAGTCATCGGTGTATATACTTGGAGGAATCTTTCGCGGAAAAATCATGATTCTATTTCAGCCATAAATCACTGGCTTGAGACTCATTATCCACGATAAGAATGAAAAGAACAGAAATATTGCTTTCGTTTTGGTAAAAAATTCGAAAAATCGAAAGGCTGCTACGCGTTCAAAGTGCCCACGGACGTCTTTCACAAATGCTGGCGACGGGGATGCTTCCATTCTTGGAGTGCCTTCACTAGAAACTCTTTCTGGCCTTCTGACTTATTGCATTCACATCTCACACTTCTACTCCATCCTATTCTATCGATCGATTTGTCTCTACTCTCCAAATCGCATGCTTTAACTCGGTTCTTTCGGTCTCAGGACATCTGTCAACCGTGAGCCTTGGCGGTTCAGCGTTTTGTAGTGATGTCTGGGAGCTCTCACAAGTGCACACTATCACAGCATCTCCTCTTTCTTTATCTTCTTCAAAAGGCTTAGTCCCAATAAGACACAAAGTGTGTGCTTTTCCAGCTACGCTCTCACCCTTTGGTTGACAGAAGCCTTTGTATCCGATTCCATTGCGCCGCCTAATACGTAGCCGCCCCACATGATCGTTTTTAGGCCACGTTCAGGATGGGCATTGGTTGCGGGAGTCATCGAATTTCAAATCCCCTAGGTAGAGAAAGGAGCTCGCCTTCAGAGAACACGTCTACTGGCCACGCGGGTATCTCGATATTGCTTGGAACCAGATTATTGAAAATGTTGATAATATTGGCTGAAACTACATCTATTGTTATACAGTGCGTTTCATAACTATAAGGTCACCCTAAAATATTGCATTTCCGGGACCAGCAGCCAACTGGTGATTTTTCCACTATCACCAAATGATTCCCCACTACGAATAACCCCTGTATCGCAATTTTGGTGGGAGCAGCTTTTCTTCGAACTTTTTTGTAATTATTTTTCGATTTTTGCACCGTTTCATAATATAAGGTCACCCTGAGAAAAAGAACAATTACCTAAGATTAATGACAGATAAAATAGACATAATAATGTATGGTTCCTCCTTTATCAAGGGCAACATTGAATAGTCTCCGTGGCCTACCGGAATTGAGATTCCAAGGCAGATCACCATCGATTCACTTCCGTGTTCAAGGGTTGCTTGTACACGCTCTTGTGTAATTTTTAACTGGCGTTTATCCGCACTATTACTCATGACGAAGATGCCCCTGAGATGTTCTACTAGAACACGACTAGAAATTCAGAAAAATTTGTTCAGTTCATCAGGGTTTCGAGAGAAATGCTGCTTCTGGTTGAATGACCTACATGGGTACCTGTGCTGTTCTGTATGACTACGTAGGCTAGCCGACTTCATCAGCTCAAGGAAGAGGTCAATGTCCTCGCAAGGCTCTATGCTAATCTTTGGAGTCCATTATGCAGTTTATGGAAGCGAAATTTTGACACAACATCATCACAAAAGCACCCACACCTTCACATTTCCTTAAAGGAATCTTGCGCGGAAAATTCTTGCACTCTTTCCTAACATGAATATGTCAGTTGTGATCACTGGAAATAGCACACAAAGTTTCACGCATGAAGATTCGGTTTCTGAAGAGAAACAAACGTACAAAAACTACACGTTATGGACCATCGAAGGACCAGGAGGCAGAGCCAGGCGAGGCATGGAAAGAAGACGGCGTTTGGCCGGCTACGTACCAGGCGACGCAATGAGAGAATCGGGTTAAAGCGCGCGATTTCGGAGAGTGGAGACAAATCGATCGATGGAATAGGATGGAGTAGAAGTGTAAGATGTGAATGCAACGAAGCAGAAGGCCAGAAAGAGCTTCTAGTGAATGCACTCCAAGAACCAAGTTTGAGCATCCCCGTCGCCAGCATTCGTGAAAGACGTCCGTGGGCAATTCGAACGCGTAGCAGCCTTTTCGAGTTTTCGAATTTCTAATCAAAACGAAAGCAATACTTCAGTTCTTTTCACTATTATCGTGGATAATGAGTCTCAAGCCAGTGATTTATGGCTGAAATAGAATCATGATTTTTCCGCGCAAGATTCCTTTAACTAAAATTGCAAGCGCTGAAGTGAATCGGCCACCTTCGCAAGTCACTTCAAAAGTGTTTATATTCGCAGGATCTGTTTGTATAAACCAGTTTTGTCCAAAAAATACCAACTTTACTGGAATTATCTTGCTATATGGTGCGACTGTGGAGCAGACTCAACCTTGTTCAAACTCTCTTCAAGTTCAACTTTACGGGTTGAAGTTGTGCCACCTTGCAATGGCCACTGAGCCTTCGGACCATCTTTGTTGCTTTCCTGGTAATGTTGTTGCATAATTTCACCGCACTCCAGTTCATATTTTTCAAGATAGAAACCTTAAATCAGGCACGACGCCGATTTGAAGCGGAAATACTGCACGGGACAGCCCTCATAACTCTTCTCTAATCATTTATAGAAACCATTTTGTGGATGTTCTGATATTGTAGAATATCTGGAGACGTAGGAGCTTTTCAATTATCCATGAGCAGTGCTAATGACTGTCCGAAGTTCTTTGGAAAGACTCGCGAACCGTGCCAAGCACCATGAAATGCATAAACTTTACCTTTTCTTCAAAAGGCGAGTACGAAACATTCCATAAATTTAGCTACTGGGTGTGTTTGTAACAAACATTCAATTTCACAGGCAGGTTGGTTGTTTCCGATAATGTAGTATTCATTTTCACAGGGTGACCTTATATTATGAAACGGTGCAAAAATCGAAAAATAATTACAAAAAAGTTCGAAGAAAAGCTGCTCCCACCAAAATTGCGATACAGGGGTTATTCGTAGTGGGGAATCATTTGGTGATAGTGGAAAAATCACCAGTTGGCTGCTGGTCCCGGAAATGCAATATTTTAGGGTGACCTTATAGTTATGAAACGCACTGTATTGCTATCCTAGTTCAAAACACTGTTGCACTTACGATGATGATGTTGATAAAACTATGAATCTGCTAACCATAAGAATATAACCTAAATTTTATCGGTGGTATTGCTTCATCGCCTCTCTGGAGACAGGCAGCTAATATTCTTTTTTGGAAAGCGAATCTAGAAATTATTGATGTGCTGACGAAACTACTGGGTTGATGAATAATTATTGTGACTTTCAAAAAAATTCCTATTCAGCAAGAAGAATGCAAATTTTCAACAGAAACACGTTTAAATGATTGCTCTTTAGTGTATTCACCATCTTTCGAGAATACGTTCCCTTTGCTTGGCAGCTGGTCGATTCCATAGGTAGAGAAGTCACGATTCTTGGAGATGATCCACGCTCTAACGCGGCCACCAAGCCATTCCTCCTAAATTTTGTTCGCTTCCCACTTTTCCAACGACTGACTTGTGAGTGTAGTGGTGGCCTGTAGGAGCTTCGTTCGGTCAATATGGTATTTTGATCGTCTTGAACAACAACTTGGCTTTTGCGCCTAGAAGTTCGTTGAGATCGCGAAATGACTGTGCCGCCTTCCAACCTCTTTCGATATTTCCGAGCACATCTGACGAATATGAAGATGATTTTCGATAAGCATTTCTGGTAATCAAAAAGAGAAGATTATTCTCAAGAAATAATAATATAGTATAATATAGTAATAATAAACGCAATAATGGAAGGCGTTTGACAGGTAAAAAAATGAGATTCTCTGAGAACCGCAAAGGCTTTCCGTACAAACTAATATTATGGGAGAATCTAATGTAGATGGCGAAATGACCGAATATCTTGCCAAGAAGACAATATTGATGGCAGGAGCAGTGCTGTGCAACAAGAACCCTGGCAATCTCGCGACATCGCCACTGTACGCAGGATTGTCCCGTCGGCGAGATGGAATGAAAACACACTTTCAAAATCTATGACCCTATTAGCCTGCTGATAAGAAAAGTCCGGCTGGAAGTACTTCATAAATAAATAACTCTCAACTACTCAGACAAGAGTGAAATCTTTTACTACAAGTAGCAGACGACGAACTATTACAATTCGCAGTTTCACTCTTTCAGAAACGATGAACGTCTTGCTCCAAGTGACCAGTTTGGCCGTTCTCGTTCACATCGCACAGGTAAGTTTAGTCCCGTACAGAGCTCTTACCAACGTGTGTTGGAAATGTCAAAAAGTTAACCAATCTTTCCTTCTTCCTTTCAGATGAGTGCAAGAGTTGTTACGCGATCATTCAAGACTCGACAACTCCTTTGCTTTCTTTCAGATCACTCCATCTCTGTCCTGCACGTTCACACTACTGCCACCCGGCATGGCCGTAAAATATATCAGCTACGCTTTCGAAAATTATAGCGGGATCACAATTCAGAGTGCCTTATGGAGTGCTGCAAAGTTTCAAAGTGTAACGTGGTTCAGTTTAAAAACGGCCCCGTGAGTTTCTATCAAATGGTTCCACAGCAACAAGGTTCCAGAGAGGATGTTACGATGAATGGGATATGGGAGAGAGGGGCGTGCAGCGGGGGGCGATAATAAAAAGACTTTGTCTCCACATTCAGATGGTTTTAATCTCACTCTGCTCAATTTAACCTGAATGGTTCCAACTCAGAATTGAAGACCACATTTCATTTTACAGGGGTGGCCAAAAAAAGAGACACTTGACTCCACATTTCAGACAGCATTAATCACACTTTGCTAGAATCAAATCGACTGCCCCAACTCAGTATTGAAGAGCACTTCTAATCTATCTAAACCTTACATGACAGCCTTCTACACCGACGACATCAGAAGATTTTCCCACGGAAACATGGTTCACGGTACGAGCTCAACGAGGTCGTCGAGGTACCATAGACCATTACGACGTCCCTGAAACGCTGGTCAAAAGCGGTTTTGCATAGTCTCTGGGAAGCTATTCAACAGTTAATCATTGAAGAAATTATGTAGCAGCTTCAGGCCGGAGCGATTACGGTAAGCCTCGTTGAGCTCGACGGTGGCGGCAGATGACGTCATATTCTGAAGACGGCGGGGACAGTGAAGGAGGGCCTGCTGCTGTTTAGTAAAATTTTGACTAGCATCAGCACTCTGTGCGACGAAAAGTTCGATGGTGTGCGCCATGGGCAAAGTGTCTCTTTTTTTGGTCACCCCTGTATAAGAAATTCTTCATAGTGGCCACCCACGTGGTTGGCATCAGAAAAATTTTGTCCCGGAAATATGGTGTGAATCGATCCACGAAATTATGTAAGAGCTTCAGGCTGAAGCAGTTACTGTAGGCCTCCTGAGCTCGACGACGGTGACAGATGACGTCATATTCTGAAGACGGTGAGGGTAGTGAAGGAGGGCCTGCGTGTACTTATAGAGGGACATTTAGGGAATATTTGCTGAGGAACTTCCGTCAACGACGGCAATCTCTGCGAAGAAAAAAGCCGAAGTGCGACCTAGGAAAATGTCTTTTTTGGCCCCTCTGTATATGATTTGTAGGAGGACGGCGAGTTTCCAAGGGAGTGAGTGAAGATGGAGTGCGCCCATGGCCAAGTACAAAACTAACTTAAATCCTGACCAGCGACGCCTCTAGTGGACTACTGGGAAATTCGGGCTGTGGTTGGTTGATGGTGAGAGCCGTTTGCAGCAAGAAAGAAAGAGTAGAGAGGCCAGAGCAAGACACCCACACCGACAATACGATCTACCATCGGGAACCCAGGCGGAAATCAGCCGGGGTGAGATGGGGGGAAGCACAGAATGAACACCACTTCTCAGGTTTTCAGTTCTCTCGGAGTTCTCTTGATTGATGCACCATCTACCACTTCTATTCCATATCCGATGGGCAACGTTTTCTTCGCAATTTCCGCCTTTGACAAGACAACACATTTCAAAGAGAAGAGCCTGCATCTTCTTGTCACGTGAAGTCACAGTTCACCGTCATGAGGAAGGTCATTTTCCCTGAAACGAATCGAGGAAGTGAACTGGACCGATCCTGAAGAGGATGAGCAGTGTGTGCGCTGAAAACGCTAAGATGGAAAACCTATTTGCAATGTACGACGACGAAACATTGAGCGCCAAAGATAGAGATGATTCGAGAGGCTGCGTAGGGTGGGGAGGGGGAGACACTACTGCGAATGCGCTTCACGAACAAAGTTGGTAGCGCGACAGGGGAGATAAGACTTTTGCCTTGACCAGCCTTGCCCTTGCATTGAACCTATTCTTCAAGAGGAAAAATTTACCTCTGAATATTGGTCATTGATAACCTCAGTCCTACTAGCATAAACCCTGTCTGGTCGGAAAAGTAGTTACAAGTCCCACGAAGGGAGAGAAACTGCTAGGAGGCTGAAGGTGTTCAGCATGTGAATTTTTTTTCTTTCAAGTGGTGCAGTGATACGATTCTCTTATTTAAGAATGCGGCTTGTGCAATGTATACGGCAGGCTACGGAAATATCACACTGGATACAAGCTACTGGTTCAATAAAACTATGCAGGATGCGAGTTGTATGGAGACGAATTAGAGTCAGCTTTCCACTTCGGAAGAAGGAGGCTCTGAATGACCATTAGAAGAGAAGGCGCCTAACGGATTGGGAGACGAGTTCTCTAATCTACTGTGAGATACTACAAGAGAATTTAGCTGTAGATTCATTTGCCGTGTTCCTCTGCCTTCTATGTGTATGCATGCTGACTAAATGCAATTAGAGTAGAATAAGATCACAGTTCAAGACTTGGATCAGCACCACTCACGATGACAATTCGGATTTGTTCTTCATCGTAGATAGATCAGCCGTAGATCAGTGAGATCCGCTTTTGAATAGCTCTCAGCCACGGACGAACGCGCAGCTCATCTTAGCAGCGAGCGGTTCGCATTGTTTCCGCGTACAAAAATTGTTCTAGAGGAGTTGTTTCCTCGCTAACCGTGCAAGAAAGAGCAGTGATTCGGGAGATTTGGCCGCTCACCTCAGACAATTTTAGGAAAAGAATTATTTGTGATTTCGCAAATCAGACCCGGTACATTTTGTGCATCACAAATTCGATAGAACTTTTCATCAAGCCATTTCGCGTGTGCAATGCGTGTATGAAATAAGCTCGAAAGTCCTGTGAAAAAATAGTCTATTTATTACTCGTTCGATGTTCAAAGCTGTCATAGTATTAGGCTGTTGCATTATAAATGTCGCTTTTGGACGTACCACAAAATTTATTGGAACAGCAACAGTTGGGTATCTCAGAAGTTGGATACTACCTTATTGTGCCAGGCTTCGCCATTCCTCACGCAGAGACTCGACGTCCTTCTCAAAGAATCTTAGCAACTGTGCGCAGGTAAACATGGACACCCAGAGTCCGAATTTTTTGTACTCTCTGAACTGTTTCTCCTTCAAAACGTGCCGCGTTGACTCGGATGCGCAGCACATAGATGGAGTGTGAAAGAGCTGTTTGGCGGAGAAGTCAAATGTTTTCAGCCTGGTCTCGCACTTTTTTGCTGGTGATTTTTTCGTAAATGCAGCTTTTTCGACGTGAAGTGAGCTTAAATGATGAACAATGATGACTCCGCGAGAAAAAAGAACAATGATGCTTGATGTTGATCGATTTTTGTTCAAGAGAACCTGCCGTGTCCACGTGAGCTGAATTCATCCCCTCAAGATGTTGTAGGATATTCACGTGCACACATGGGAAGTTTAGGTCAGTCATCACAATGGAATTCAGTCATTTCATTGTTCAACAAAAGAGAAAATTCAATGTGGAAAATCAAAGAGGGCAACGAGTAGACGTTTCTTAAATAGCCTAGATATTCCTTATTTCGAAGAATACATAGTACTTATTGATGTTCAATGCATCAGCCTGAGTGATAGAAGCTAAAATCATAGTTCATATTGTATCAAATGCAACAACCATAATAAGTATATTAAGATGAGTCATCTCCCTCATTTTTCTATGCCAGGTCACAAGCCGCAAGAGTTCAATGTATCCGGTCTTTGGCATTCCTTTAACTTCTGGGGCTGCTCTTCGTCATTAGGACACTAATTAAAGAAAATGACGTCTGAAAAAGAATGTAAGTTATACGATCCGTCTCAGCTTAAAATACAGGGCAGTCTTGGTGAACTATCAAAATCTGAAATTTCGACGTTAGAAATCCTCCCTAAAATTTTGAAAACGATCGAAACTGAAGAAATTTACGCCCAAAAGATCAGTGAATCACGTCGGCCTACCTTCAGTTTTCTCGCTCTTGGAGGATTGTGCGCGCCAAGCTAGAAACACGACGTGGCCGCGACGTAATAACTTAGTGCTCTGCTGCTTAAGGACTGGGGTAAAATCGTATCTAGAGGCTAGTAAGGCAATAAATCGTAAAAATTCAATCGATACAAGGCAACGGTTGACTCGGCGTCCGATTAGTTACACTACTAGGTGTAGGCGCTGCCCATATTGCTTACATGTTCTATTGAATAAACTATAAATCATCAAATTTGCTTTCGCTGAATATCAGAGCTTTGTGATTGATATCGTTTTCGCTTTTTTCCTCCTTCGCCAATTCTTTCATAACCTGTGAAAATTGTACTCGATTGACTTTTCTGTCCTCGCTTGTCGCTTTGTGCTTAATAAAGAGTTTCAAGCATTTTGTTCCTTATTGAGAGCACATACCCTCTGTGTCCGTGGTGTACCACAGATTCCACAACGATCACGGCGGCTTGCGAGCAGGGTGAAGAGCGTGTCGAGGACGTGGTCCCATCAGTACGGGGTCTTGATGTGACCTCTCTAATTTTAATTTGATGTGAATAAGCGAGTTAATGTACAGCAAAGCATTCAGTTGCAGCGCGGTTTATCGTGGGTCAGATTTGCCGAAACCCCGCTCGAAATCGTCGAAATCTACACTCTCGATGAAAACATTTTATTCCTCCATTTCACGGCGATATCTCTCTAATTTCGCAGGACTTTGGAAAAAGGAAGACAGCTATGGAAAGCGAAAGGATCTATCCAGGTCGGATCCCGGCCATCTAAAAAGCCGCTCCCTCCTTCACCATTGCAAGTTATTCGTTGGCAACGCTCGAAATGTGTCTAGAATAAATTCTCCAACGTAAGCGACAAGAAAAGGGGCAATCGTCATCGTCCGATCTCGTCTCAGTATAGGCCATGCATCCGACCTCCACTCAAGTTGTAGAATCTATTGAAGGTGTTATACATATGATGATGACCTACCTCCCTAAGAAAAGTTTCATTCTCATCAAAGTGTTGATGGTGAGGGAGTGGGCGGTAGATAGAGGAAATGCTTTCGCAGCACGCGCGCACATGTGACCGTGCTCCTTGCGAAGATGCGCTTTTGTTCTCTGTAATAAATAAATAAAATAAATAAATAAATAAATAAATAAATATTATACTTCCAAATACTTCCTTCTCGAAGGTAGAGGGAAGGAGCGACCGAAACCTGCCAAAGAAAATGTTGAGCATGTTTTCTCGAGTGTTACTTTTACGAGGAGCATCTGCGAAATATCGCGCGTAAACACTGCATGACATCGGCCACCCTGTGCGACGAAAATTCGATTAGCCTATGGACAGTGTCCTCTTTCCCAACGTTCAAAGGAAGCCCGCCACTTTCGAACAGTGTCACGTGACAGTGGACCCTGTTTGAAAGTGGCGGGCTTCCTTTGAACGTTGGGTCCCGCCACTATTGAGTCGCTGGTACATCGTTCGACTCGCTGGTGCAAGTTCGATTCGCTGGCGCAACGCTCGGATCCAGCGATTCGCTAGCGAATCGCTCGATTCGCAAACTATGACATCGGCCTAAGGGAGAACTACCGTAACCACTCTAGTTTGAAGCTGCTGGGTATTTTCTTCATCCGGTTCTGCAAGACCCGTTCCGACCAGTTCTTCATATCTCGCCCTAAAGGAAGCGGTCACGCTGGCTTCCACGCTGGATTTGCTACCCTCGCGTTATCAATCGATAAGGTGTGAGGCAGTAATTGTTGGACGAGTGTAAGCCCATGGAAGATATGATACGATGAGATAAGAAGGTGCGGCTGCTTGATAAGAGGTGCACTCCAGAATGAAAACGGGACGATAACGATAACGGTATCATATCTAGCACGCTCTTATCGCACCCCTTTCCACATCGATAAGTCTTGGTTTTTGCTGAACGGAAGTGGATTTCGGCGCCTTATCACTCCGTTGATAAGGCGCCACTGCCACTGAAACTTCACGTGTTCTAACATTGGGCAGGACCCCTATCCACTCCAATACATAGCTTTCCTTATCGTTCCCATGAAAATTATCGTGACCACTTCCTTTAATAATCCCTTAAGGAACTCGTTGGGCTCCAACCGTGCATCACATTCTCGTGGAGGAATCTTTGGTTCTCAGCTGTAGAGAGCGTTGTGATGTTCGAGAAATTGGAATGGGTTCTCATTTTAGCGAAATGAAATTACACAATTCCGTTCTGAAGTGGAGGTCGAGTGACTTTTTCTTTATTCCACCGCCTGAAGGCCGCCAGCACTAACTTCCCAGAGGAAAGGGCTCAAACCTTCTGACCTTCATTTTTCAGAAACTCGTTCATTCCTCAAAATAATGCTTCAAATGCACGTTTCTTCGTTGAGGTCTATTTTTACTCGGTGAAGCTTGTGGTTCGTCTGGTTCGATTAGCATCCAACCCTCTTTCGCAGGTAAAACAAGGGGAACACCTCTACTGCAATTTGTCTAGGTGCGAATTTTCCTGAGAATAGCGAAAAATTACCAAGCAGGCAAACAGCCATGGCTGAGCTGAAGTTATGTAGAGGATGAGATTTTCTTCCGGTAATCCGCAAGAAATCGAACGAACCTGCAGGTCCTCTTTGCTTTCCATTCCCGGTTAGTATTGCAGTTCGTTTGCAGAACTGACTGAAAGTGAGAACCACAGCAAAGTTCCTTAACACATTCACGCCGATGGCCGCCCATATGGGCTGCCAACAACATGCGCTCCTGGGACGATGGCAGCCCATATGGGCTGCCAACTGATAATCGCTTGCCAGGCGCTAGGAATGGACAGATAGGTGGGTAAATCTCGTAATCGAGTGTAAAATGCTTTTAAATTCCTTCACGGGGAAAGTGAATAAATGCTCTCTTTTCGTAACCACTATTTCGTTTTTGATCGAAATCCTACTGTTATATTTATGTTTAGATAATCTTTACGCATTGGACACTGCACAGGTTATTTTTTCACATTCATTCAACGAAACGTGCCAGAACACCTCATCTCTCTGGTGGGGGACATGTACGAAGGGCCTAAGGCAACTATACGCACCCCGCACGGTCTAACAAAGGAGGTGGACATCACGGTCGGGGTGCACCAAGGGTCAGCTCTGAGCCCGTTCCTCTTCCTCCTAAACGCAGATGCCATGGTGATGCTAAGGAAGACCCTAAAGCATCCTCTTAGCGGATATACCCTGATAGCGAGAGCAAAGAAGAACTACTAGGACATGTGAGAATATCAAAACTGCTGCAGAAGGCGGGCTCCGGCTGAATGCTCAAGAAGAGTCAAGTTCCTCAGCTCTGAAGAGGGTACAGAGCTGATTGTGGACGGGAATGGAGAATGCATCGAAAGAGTGGAGGACTTCCGATATCTTGAGCGTTCTAGCTGCCGACAGAAGTGTGGATCAGGCAGTGAATCAGTGATCAGCGGCCTGGATGAAGTGGAGAGAATCCACAGGGATCCTCTGAACGAGTGCTCGCAGAACTACAAAGAAGTGTACGGCATGTAGGCCTGCGGTGCTATACGGCAGCGAGTGCTGGCACCTGAACAAGAACCACGAAAGGCAGATCCACTCATCCGATAAGAACAGCAATGGACTTCGAAGCACAAGGCAAGCGGCCACGAGGAGCCCCAAAAAAAAGGTATAAAGAAGGACCTACTGTGAGGTGGGGGTCACGCAGAAAAGATGCCTCTGGACAGAGCGAACATGGCGACGGCTGACAAAAAGCAGTGGACCCTGCGAGTGCGCGGGACTAACGCTAGGGAGAAGGAGAAGAAGACAGTACAAAATCGCCGGATGTGAGGTTGGGCGGCGGCACCCAAAAAATCGCATCCGTCCTACGCGACCGTAAGTGGAAAAGTGACGCCGTCGTGAATGTGTTAATCTTCGCGATGTGCTATCCTGAATTGCTTCTGTAGACGTACGACGATATTTCCCAATGATTTTTTGAAGGAAGAATCAGTTTACCAGTAGCTTTGACAGTCCCCACAAATAACCTTAGATTCTCAGGATCAACGAGATTAACGACCTCTATTGAAGCTCCTCTTACTGCATCGCAGATTACGGTGGAACATAAAAGATTTTTAAGGGAACCAATTTTCGAGCTAGTATAGCCCAATTAATGCGAGGATGCCTAGTAACGTAACCCTTCACTACGTAGCCTAGTTTCCATGAAGTTATTGTCTTTCCGTCGTCCTCCTAAGCAAGACGCTTCTGCTTCAAACCATAGGTAAGGCAAGTTCAAGATACCTTTTGCACATACTACCCGCAATGGTGGCCTTTTAGTCTCATCGAACATTTCTCTCTAAGATTCAGCACCTTTTCATCAAACGAGAAGGGCACATTATTTTACTGAGAGCAATGTGCTCTTGAGACATATCACTGTGGGAACCTCGTCTTTTTCATTCTCGAGCATCTTTTTTCTATGAAATTATCTCTACACCAAAGATCTCCTGTTGACGGTGATCTCAGTGTTTGGGGTCCGCTTTAGAGCTCCTTCATGAAGAACCCAAAGACCTCTCGTACACACACAAATTTTCAAAAAATCAATCTCTTGAACTGGGCGGAATAAAGGGCGACAACTTTGAGGGGGGGGAAGCTGGGAGAAAAGTTCACCGGCGGCGCGGACGCGAGCGCGTGTCGGTGACGTCAAAATGACGTCGCAGCTGCGGCAGATTAGAAGGAATTCCTGGCACTATACCAATTTGTTCAATCATTTGTGAAGCGAGCGAAATGATTGTGTCATGTTCAGGTACCATCATTGCCCTAGAAGTTGAAATTTTTTGAGAGTGTAGAGGAATTGGAGGCTTTTATGTGGAGACCTTCAAAAGTACAGATTCCTACTACTTCAACTTATCACACACTGAAGTAAGGGCACGACAGATGCTCGGAGTACTTGATGTATTAAAAGTAATAGTGGCAAGCTGGCCCATGTTCGCTCCCTCGCGCCACCGTTGTGACTGTTGTGTTACCAACACGCGGGCGCATTCGCATCGCCGGCGAGCTTTTTTATGGAGCCGACAATTTTGCGAGCAAATAGTGTAACATAGCTCAATGCATCCTCGCTCTACGAGAAAGTGTAGAAAGTGTTCAGGGTTGCATGTGGTTCAAAAGTGAAACAGGTGCGTAACGCAACCCAAAAAGCATTTTAACATCACG
>MU869904.1:11700-24168 GCA_036418205.1 Ostertagia ostertagi | reverse complement strand
ACCAAACGTGGCGCACCTTGTATTACACAACCATGCAACTTTACTAGGCTTGTGAATTGCTAGCGAGATGCTAGCAAGCAAGACTAAAACAGCATTAAAAGCCCCACCCCACGCAGAAGTCGTGTCGAAGAATCTATTCAGTGGTGGGATAGAGTAGCCCACGAGTAGCACAGATGTGCCGTTGTCGCGGCTCGAAAGTGCGCGACAATGGCGCTAGGGTCTTAAAAAAGTCAGCATTTGGCGACTAATCTTAGCATTTGGACGAGTTACGGAGCGCACATCGCATGACACACATTGTGAACTACTCTCTAAAGTGTAACTGGCTGGTATTTATGAACTTAGTGTTTACCAACCAAAGTGTGCTTCCGCTTTTTCATGTCCATTAGTGCTCTCATTACGACAGCACGGCGATCGGCCCAAGACGCTCCTTCCTTTTTCTGGGCATCCATAAATAAGGTGCCTAAGCCATGCGTGGTCGTCTCTCGATAGCTTAACCATGCATAAGTCTGAAAAAGAATCTCTCTAAGACGTATACATTTCTTTATCGACCATTTCAGACCATAAGCAAGCAGTTGGAAGAGCAGTGAAAAAAAGGAAAAACTCACATCTCTTGCGTACTCATTGTGATACCTTTCTACATTCAACAAACGAGTTTCCTTGGCTAACAACCGATTATTACCTAAAAATAACGTCAGAATCGCGATATGTCACCTTCCCATTACTTGATTCAAAGTGAAACAGTTGGGATGATGACCAAACTGATAATTGTGAAGAAGAAAGTTAATGACTCTGCTGTGCGTAAGGGAAAGAGACTGTAACAAATCGATTTCCTCTTCATCTACGAACAACTTTTGTTAGGGAGTAGGCCTTCCACACCCACCCGAAGCCTCTTCTAGGCTAACTGATCCGAAACGACCACGCTTCGCAGCAGGGCTGCACGTACTTGAGACGCTGTACGCCACCACAGACTGAAATGAGATCGAAAATTGCCTCTGTCGTAGCAGTGAAATAATTTTTTTGAACAATAGTATTCAACATATTGAAATAATCACAGTTACGATCCTGGCAGACCTTTATGGGCAGGTTCTTGAAACCGTATCGGCGCAGCTCACGTTGAGAAGGGCGCAAGAAACACTAAGTACTGGAGCGAAAGATGTAGACATACAGTCGAAAGACAATAAGTGATAAGCGAGGTGATCAAACAAAGGAACAGGGCAATGAAAGTATGAAAGAGCAGTTTTGTTTCCATATTATGATTTCTACTGCTCCGTTTATAATATCCAATGATGATGACCAGATAGACTCACCACTTGTGGAGAACCTTCATTACTTGTATCACAAATCTTTCGCTGAACTGCTACATCATCAACTGTGGGATGCACCTCGCTCGACAGTGAAAGATTTCCAATGTCATCGTCTTGTCTGAAATGGAGGAAATGCTGCTGACAGCTACCATGCAGATTATCTATTAGTAATTTCCAGCTTTGAGCTCATTTCTACTACACTCAATTGAGTAATGAGAAAAATTGCGCTTCTCAAATTACATGCCATCCAAAACTGTTGCCTGCGCATAGCGATCGCTTTCTGTTTGATCTTCAAGCACTATCTTAACGGCAACACGCCTTTTTGTGTGTTTTGGTCGTGTGGTGTGGGCGTTTTCGCCTGGAAACAAGCGTCAAGGGGAATATTGTCCTTTTATTGGGCGGCGAGGAGATTCTAATATTATCATGACCGAGGCTCTGCTTTACCTATTCGGCCAGTAATTTCCATTAGCCGATAGCACCTTCCAAAACGTGTATATAACCTGAAGAGCCGCTAATGCCACATCGACGGAGAACCATCAAGGTGAAACATAAATAGATATATTAGGCTGGTGTCAGAGTCCGCGATCCATCGCAGGGTTCGCTGATTTTCGCGATTTGCGCGATTCACGCGATTCACGCGATTTGCGCGATTTGCGCGAAACCTGCGACGGATCGCAAAAATTGCAAGTGTGTGAACATTTGAAACACTGAATATGAAACAAGTGGAATCATGAGCAGTCGTCATTCAGCCATCACTATCAAGCAGAAGTGGCGGATTGGAGAACACCTTGCAGTATTGATCGGGGCACTGTGTGATTTCCGTTGTGAATCGTCGCGTGAATCGCGCACATCGCGAAAATCGCGATCATCAGCGAAACCTGCGACGGATCGCGGACTCTGACACCAGCCCTACAGTTTGGAATAATTTGGTGTTGTTGGCATAGTAGCAGGAAACAACGCAATTAATCAATGAGAAACTCAGTTTTCTTATCCTTAGCTTCCGATCTTCATACCGACCCTTTCGTATGGACAAACCGCTGGTGTTCTTCTGGAAAATTAGTCTAGATTGATTTCTTTTCTGGTTTTGCATGAATTCCCTCTATTGAAAAAGGGCAGCAGTGGTAAATTACCAGTGCAGTTATACGAAAGAACCGTTGTCGAACACATAATTACTCACTTGCTATTTGAATTATCGTTCTGCAGATCTTTCTTCCGACGAATTTGCGACACAGCTAATTCCACTTTGAGAGAAAAAGGCTGTAAAATTCCTCAGATGATTGTTGTAGACCAATGACTCCAATGGACAAGGTATAACTGACCGCTAGCATGACCACTACTGTTTTGTGTATAGCAAGCCGCTTCTCGTGCTTGAGGTGAAGATTCCTCCGAAGAATTAGAGCGGGAACTGTGTTCGCTTTGGGAGAAGAAATCTGTAAAATTAAAAGCATGGAGCAACACCAAGTCAAATGCCTTACATCAATGAGACCTCACCGCTAACAACATCATCACTGTTTTGTGAGTAAGAGGTGGTTTGTTCTGTACAAATATAAGGATCTTCTTCAGAATCTGCATAAGCTGCTGGAGGCAGAGGGATAATGGGTGAGTCCACTAAATGACTTCCAGTTGCTGAGAAGCAATACTCTGGCACACAAATAAAACGCTTCATAGAATCCGCTTCAGAGAAACTGTTACTGCTTGATGAGGAACTATTCATGGATGCGGTTGCGCAACATGCTGAAACAACTCACGCTGTATTATAACACTAATTCCACCGTTAGATAAAGACAGTCCGTATTCCAGTATTCTGCTTACGTAAAAGCGATGGAGCTGTCGCTAATGGGGTCGCAGACACGAGTTTCATACAAGGACGAGACATGAGTTCAGCCCTCGAACCTGGCTCTATATTACCTTTTGACCACTTCTTTCTTTCGCTGCACCAGTGCACTTTAGACGGCTGGTTTATCTGGAATTGTAAGCATAGAACATTACAAAATCATTCCTCACAAAGAAGGAGTTGTTGAGTACCAGTGGGTCCTCAATGACCGGGCATCCAAAGAAAGGCGAAGCATTATCAAAGGGGCTCTGCGGCGAAGGATTGAACAAATGCGGCTGTAAGAAATATTAATTTGAGCATAGATGTAATCCAAGAACAAAGCGTGAAAAATTTCCACAGCAACGGTAAAGCGCCAGGTATCCTCTAAGATATTACGGCTAATAAGCTCTCGTGTGGGAGGTAGACAGACAGGAGCGAGTAACGCCGAGAGAGAGAGAGAGAGGAATCTGTGCCTGGCTACAGCTCATGATTTGATGGTCTGCAGCACGTTGTGAGAGGAAACGGAAAGTGACCATCTGCCCATAAGAAGGTGACCCCTCGGAACTGTAGAGAACATCAAGGTTCTCCCTGGCAAAGAATTGGCCTCGCAGGACAGAGCTTCTCCTGGCAGACATTACTACAGATCCCCACAAGAAGACAAGGGTAGGAACCGAGCGGAGAATCAAATGGTGTAGTCGCACCAAAAGTGGAAGAGCGACCCTAACGAAGGATAGTGGAAGCTGGTCTCCCAGGAAATGACGGGTCAGTACAACAAACTCGAAAAAAGCTACGAAGGTCATTTACAATGCGCTAAGGAGCTAATGGGCGAAACGCGAAGTGGAATCAGGTGGGGGGGGGCAAGACAGCATGGCTCTAGAACAAGAAAGTCCAGCAAGTCGTGAAGCGGATGAAGGAAGCAAGCGATGTACACCATGCCCCGAGGACATCGTTATCTAATGCGGGAGGCTTACTGAAGCAGTATCACCAAGGCAAAGAACACTGAAATGGACACCTTGTACGAGGAGTTGGGGCGATGAAATGCATTGAAGTTCGTCTACAGACTCCGATTATTTGATCTCTATGCAACTGCGGTCATAGTTGACACCTTCTGGTGCCAGATATGAATGTAATGCGTCGTTGAATAGAGACCAAATAATAACCAAATGACAATAAGACCAAATACTAAAAACCCAATGCAGAAGAGGTATGTGTTAGGAATTTGTTCGAGGAACTCAAAAGATACCGAGGTGTCCGCAAGAGCGCCATAGTTCAAAGTGGGACGGTAAGGGTAGTAGCGTGATCCGACGACTGCATTGCCATTCATTTGTTTTGCACAATTTCTAGGTTGTGCACAGTTCTGTACGCGGTAATCGTACACATACCGATCTGAAATTAACAGATCCCTTGGCAAAGAGCGTAAGTAGAAAATGTGGTTTGTCCACATTCAATTAACAATGTGTCAATAGAAAAAGAAGAATTAAAGATGATACCATAACCAAAACACATACCTTGAGCAAGTCGAGGACAACCTTCATCTTCCAAAAAGCGCTCTGTAACAACGCTATAACATGCTTTCGAAGCGTCGAATGAATTGTTTGGCAAGAAAAATGAATCCGTCAGCAGCGCTGGATCCGTAGAAAGGTTCTGTAATGTTTATACCCAGTTCAGCTTTACACACAAGTCAAGAGCATTTTCCTAGTGCGACATCTCACAATGTTTAGGAAACAGATACTGCGTCGTAGTCAGGAGAGATTCATCCTCCGCAAATATACTACCAATTCAGATCCATAAGAAATTCCACACTTCCACACACCTGTGATGGCATATTGGCGTATTGCCGTGAAAGAGCTTACCAGATCACGAAACATTCTGCCCCTCGTCAGAATGTTTCGTGGTCGGGGGCGGGGAAGGGGGGCAAAACGCACTTACTACAATGTATAAATCGAATAGTTAACAACTTAGGGCTTGATTTCGAATCGAGTGCATGCGCCAACTTGCATAATTGACAGACTTATTCGGCAATCTGTCAGTGAAATCAGCCTTCTATAACCGACGGCATCAAGAAGTATTTCGGCCGCCGAAGAGCTAGTGTCGGCGCCTGGACGCTATCGATCAGTTGATATCGGGGGGCCTCGGCGATTGTGCGAGTCTCGAGCGACAATCTTGTGATGATTAAAGCATAAAGGGCAAAGCAACAGTTTTTGGTTTGTTAAAGGCATTCAGCCACTAAATGCGAGGCTGTTTTTCAGCGCTGATGTTTGTATTTTTATGTCTGGCCTTTGAAGTGCAGGGGGCGTCTCAAGTAACCAATAAATAAATTAATAATATAAATACAGGAAATTGTCTCAACAGTGTTACTGACTTTAGGCAGTGCTTGGAACTATCGTGTGGAGACAATGGAGCTGGATGAGTGGGCAAAGGAGATACCTGTTCGGAGATTAGGAAGAGAAACAGGTGGAGGTGCTCGTGTGGGTTTGGGAGGGACACGCTGGGTGGTTGCACTGGAAAGGAGCTTTTCGGCGTTTCGACTGAGAAAGCATTGGTTGCGTTGCGAGAATCTCGGGTTTCATTGATGATTCGGGGCTTGCGGATAGCCCTTGGATCCACTGATGATTCAGGCGGCGACCTGAGGCTCCCGCAGGGCGGAAAATGTTCCGAGCTGGCGAAAATCGCGAAAAAGTTCGGCTTTCATCTGCCCTAGACCCACACCCCGGCCACACTGCGGCCGACGGCATGTACCGTGTTCGACACTGGCGCCCGTCTCACGAGCGAGCTAGTGTAAACTCAAACATTGACATTTGCACGTATTGGCCAAAGTGGCCTTCAGCCTCTCCCAATCCTCCCCTCCATAGGCTCCTGACCGTCGAAATTTTAGGTCATTTCGTTCTAAAACTATACTGTTCCACAACGGTCGCTTAATATTCTGCTTTACTATATTAACTCTGAATGAATCCACAACTGCCTTCCACATTTTTGTGAAGTGAATCGAGAAGTATCTCGAGGCGAATAGCTGGATTTTGTCGTCAAGAGTTTTGCGCTTGAGCTGGGCTATTTTCTTACAGGCGGCCTTCATAAAGACCCCCCCCTTTGTTTGTTTTTTGGCGTTGTTGGAGGGTCTGAGGGTGTTTTGTTTTTGTTTTGTTTTTTGGGGGGCGGACGCAAGGGGGGAGGGGCTGCCGGGGGGGGGGGGAAGAAAAGAAAGACGGGCGTCTAAAGTGCAATTCATTTTGCAAATCGAGTGAGCGTAAGACGTGAATTTGGGGGCCGTTGAATTCTATTCTGTGCCGGTGGGCCATATGCAATGATCTACGTCTTCTACTTGTTCAGAAAAAAGACCAGATCAGCAAAATTGCAAGATTATGCACGAATCGGCAGAAATCGTGAATTTACGCCTTTTAACATGAGCTCGAGGCTCTAAATGAATAGTGCGTGAGGTGCTTTTAAAGGAAGCAGTCACGCTGGCTTCCACGCTGGATTTGCTACCCTCGCGTTATCAATCGATAAGGTGTGAGGCAGTAATTGTTGGACGAGTGTAAGCCCATGGAAGATATGATACGATGAGATAAGAAGGTGCGGCTGCTTGATAAGAGGTGCACTCCAGAATGAAAACGGGACGATAACGATAACGGTATCATATCTAGCACGCTCTTATCGCACCCCTTTCCACATCGATAAGTCTTGGGTTTTGCTGAACTTGAGTGAATTTCGGCTCCTTATCACTTCATTGATAAGGGGCCACTGCCACTGAAACTTTACGTGTTCTAAACATTGGGGGCAGTTGACCGGCTCCCCGAACACTTTCTTCAGGCGATTTGGCGGCGCGGCCGCGCGAACGGCGGACGAGTCGTGCAGTGGGGGGCCGGAAGTGTGTGGGCGGGTTCAAATTGCAAAACGGTCTTCATCACCACAGTCTCGGCGGGGCACTGGCTGACTCGCGCCGCGTTTCGCTGCCGGGCCGCGCCCGCAAATCGGAATTCAAGTGGGGGAAGCCGAGCAGGACGTCGTCCTATCCACTCCAATACACATTGCTTTCCTTATCGTTGGGCGGCACTGAGTAAAATTTAGTTAAATTAATTAATTATCGTGACTGCTTCCTTTAACAAGCCTGGTACATTACTCAACTTACCAGCTGCGTAGGTGGCACAATGACAGGAGGTGGACGAGTTATTATCGGTCGATGCGAATTCAAGCTTGTTGTGTGTTTCAAGCCTGCCATTGTGTTTGAAAGAATTTCCTACGTGAAGAAGACGGCACTGCAAAAAGTTTTTTAGAATATCCAAACCTAGACGAAAGCCGGACATCATCCAATCTGTACCTCATGAATTTTTCACCACGAGGAAACGTTGAAGCATGGGATCACTATGCTAAAAACAAAGAAAGAAAGAGAAGAAAGAGAGGGGAGAATTTTTCAGCACCAAAGTTTTGAAGCGCAAGTGTAGGATGATAAAGGTAAAAAAGCCAACAAAATAGAAGATTAGTCAAAAGCGAAAAGAAAAAGAAAGGGCTATAGCACTACGACAAATGGCGGCAGACGCCTGATTCGCTACAGCTAAAGTAAACGTTGGAAACTGCAGCAGTAAGTAATAAATCATCTGACCGATTATCCTGGCATGTCTATATACTATCCAAAGGATAGAAAACCAAAAAACCCAAAATAGCTCGAACATACGCAGTATGACATCTCATGCAGTTCAACAAAATACCTTTCGTAAACGAAGAGCGTATAGGCCGATGTCAGACTTTGCGAATCGCGCGATTCGCTAGCGTCTGCGGTCGCGTCGCGGCCAGTGAATCACTCAATTGGCTGGTACCGCAACGCGACCGCGGACGCGGAACGCTAGTAGCGAATCGCGCGATTCGCAAAGTCTGACATCGGCCTAATCTGATCTAATACTTGGTAGTATGCAGGCATCACCCCTTGATCCCATTAGAAATCGCACTCAAAATCTACGGATAAGTCTCACTTTTATTCATTAAGGAGCTTGTTATCGAAGATTCTGATGCAAAACTTTCGAACGTGAAGAAAATCAGAATTGGTAGTAAGATTGGTTGTGTATGTTTCACACTGATGAGATATGAGAAAAAAGATGTACGCTTTCGCAATCGGTATAGACAACTGGCGCAACAGTACGAATACTCACAAAAATTACAATTTTTGCAACGGGGAGGAACTCGAGTGGGTGCGGACTTCCCGCAAAGATGAAGAGCATTTTTTGGGGCAACTAACCAATGTTCAACCTGGCTTCCCCGCAGTTGGTAGGCACGCCGCATTTTTTGAACAGAAAGGTAGTAAATAGGACTGCTGCCCGCTACTATGTCATGAGAGTCGGGAAATAGTTAGCCAGAAGCCGGATTCAATCCTCCACCAAGGGTTGGGGGACAAAAATCCCGTCAAATTTTCTCTGTCTTCCCCACTGGAATTGTCCTGATAAAAAGCCTACATTCAATGTAAGTATTATGAAGGTGAAAGTTAACATGCACTGGAAATAAAGAAAGTATATCGTCAAAAACAAATGAGGGAGAATTGAATCGGGCTCCAGGGGGACTGTAGCCAACTTAGGGGGTGGGGGTTGAGGGCAGTCACTTGATATGCGTGAAAAGCGGGGCGTGCGCACCCCACTTATAGAGAGCCCGGTGCTATCGTAGTTGGGGGGGGGACCACGCGGCGGCGCGACGCTCTGTTCTTCTCTTCCTGCAAGGCTTAGTCCTCGATGGCGCGTATTTCGAAACTGCCACGGGTGCTATACAAGTAGGGTGGGCACGCCGCATTTTTTGAACAGAAATGTATGTCAGTGGGACTGCTGCTCGCTACTATACTGTCACGAGAATTGGGGAGTTCGTGAGCCAGGGGGAGTGTAGCCAATCTAGGGGGGTGGGGGGTGAGGGCAGTCACTTGACATGCGTGAAAAGCTGGGTGTGCCCACCCCACTTGTATAGCAGCCCAGCTACGTGATGGCGAATCACACTGACGAGCTGAAGCTATGCGCCTATGGGGGGGCAGACGAGCAAAGCGCTGCGCCGCCGGGTGGTGCCCCCCCCCCCCCCCAAACTAAGATAACACTGAGAGCCTTTCCGGTTTACGGTAACGCCGTAAATGGGTAAGGCGAATGTTAAAGCAAAAGACAAAAGTCGATGAAATATGGGATGTATGAGAGGATCAAGCTGTTGTCAAGCCATCAGCCAAATTGATTCCCTTGTGCTGACGCAGTCGATCGATCGATTCTCGTGTGATCTCATTGGATCTGTGGTGACTCTCAGAACATGTCTCGTCTCGTTGAAGTCAGTTCTGTCAGAATCTGCACATGCACCGCAAGAAACACACAACCAAAACTGTGCGTTGCGTAGATTACAGAATTTTACGCCCCCCCCCCTCTTTCAAAGTGTTTCAGTACAATCCTCCTGTAGTTATTTTTGTCTTTCTACAGTCCATATCCGAAAGTTTGGGTGGGAGCGTGTAATCGGGAATGACGTGCACTTGATAGAAACTGCGTGGATAAGGCCCCGTTCATACTTTGAGAATCGGCTATTTTGCGAAGACGCGATTGGTAGCACGTTCGCAAAGGGACGCACGCGCCGCGACGCGTCAGGAATCAATCAATGACTCATCCATAGACTTGAATCTTATCTGTCGCCACGTATCAAATCCTTCCACGCTGGTCGCCCCATCGCATCTTCGCCTCGCGCGATCGCTGAAATCCAGACGCTATCTCGCATGTGACGCTTTAAGGCGGAGTCGAGCCAATCGATATGCACTCACTTCATTTGATAGAATCGCTTGGTCGCATCATCGCATCTTCGCATATAAGCCGATTCTCAAAGTATGAACGGGGCCTAAGCATTGCAGCATACTGCTTTGCTGATATCCAAAAAAATGTCGTTCCGAAGTAGCTTATCCACATAGCTTTTACCAAGTGCACGTCACTTCCGGTGACACATCTACCCCAACTTTCGAATGTCGCCTTCAAAAATCAAGAAAGTGTCGGGTGCAGATCATGCACCACAAATGACGACGGCCTCCACGAAATGTTGTTTTCTGCCAATGAAATGATTAGCCTGTTGCAGTTGTATTCTATCAGTTGTCACTAATTACAACTATCATTTCAGCAAAAATCAGCTATCACTATGAACCACTACTAACCAGATTTACTTGGAGGCTGCCGTCACTTGTGGTGTATGGTCTGCACCCGACGCCTCTCGTTTTTTGGAAAGAGGGATATTTTAGTGGCCCATCATTGTGTATGAGGACCATCATCGACGTGGAAAGAGGAGCGGCGGTCAATTAAATTGCGGGCTAATGAGGTGACAGCCGGCGGTCAAACGCCGGTTGCGCGAAGAACAACGTGGGTGGGGGTCGTATTTAGCCAATGGAAAGGGAGGGAGTTGTAGCCTCAAGTACCATTTACAAAATTCGGAGGGGCCGAGGGCATGGGCATGGGCTAGGTATCAAAGCACGATCCCAGCTATTCCCCGCAAGGTACTTCAGTTTGAATTATCTTCCCGCGCGCGGAAATTTGAATGGGTTATGTGCGCGCACTGGCGCTGCGACGGCCTGGCACGTTTCCAATCAGCCTTTGAAACGTTACTTTATTCTGCAGTATTATTCCTAGTGACTTCTATCCTATTCTGTGCCAGTACGTGTCCTACTCTGTTCTATCACTATTCTGTTCCTGCTTCCAGCAAATCTGCACTGTTTTCTCCAAAAAGGATAATACTGCAGGTAAGTGAGTGATAATACCAGTCCTCCTCTCGAGATTTACACAGGTTGTTGTGGGCTTGCATCACCACAACCCTAGTGTGAGTTCCAAGAGGGACTGGAGCGAACGAATCTATTGCGCCGAAGCGAACTTTTGGGAACGAAAACATTGTTCTCCGCTTTTCTATCATATACAGTTCTATTCCTCATACATTAGTGCTGAGTTACTTTGTTTGTTAAGTAACTAGGCGCAATGTGGCTCCGGCCGGAAACTTGGTGTCAGATCCACGGATTTGCTCAGTTCTGGGACTAAGCTTTCGGAGGATAAGAGAGAATCCGAGCTGCGTAAGCAATTTTCATTCGCTCCGGAATTCGTCCCTCTGTGTTGGGCTTAGTCCTAGTAGCCTTCTGACAGACTGGCCCACCCCTCGGAGGAGCATTGCGCCGGTAGCTATTTTTGCTAATAAATTGCAAGCTGTATTTGTAAGTGTTGTCGATACGGAATGTCTTCAATTATGGAATAGGTGTGGTAAGTATCGGAAGGCATTTCCGATGACAGGTGAATAGTGAGCTAGCAGGCTAGGCAAATCGCTCAGACAAAACAATGATGAAAGGTGTGAGTGGAGAAGAAAAGTTCGGTTACGAAGCACTCATGTTGCACACTGTCCCACATCTCAGAGGGCTGTCAAGGAATAGCACAAATGTATTTGCACTCATGCTAAGTTCAAGAACCTTTCCAATCGCCTCTTTTCGAGATCTTTCGAAGAAATCGCGTAGCAGATTTCTCGCTATCACCTAGGAAAACAAGAAAGAAAACTGTGAAATGAATGCATTTTACCTACGCCACAGAGAATACATGAACTGGCCTGTGCACGTAGTTATCAGACATTCACACAAAAAATGCACGAATAATAGGAACAGTGAGACAGACTGAAAGTCAGCAGGAACAAATGATTCTATTCAGAAACTTGATGGAAGTTCAAAGTGATAATCGTCTTCAGTAGTTACGGAGTTACTCGTTCTTAAAAGAAGCGGCTTTAGTTCCCTCTTGGAACTCACACTAGGGTTGTGGTGATGCAAGCCCACAACAACCTGTGTAAATCTCGAGAGGAGGACTGGTATTATCACTCACTTACCTGCAGTATTATCCTTTTTGGAGAAAACAGTGCAGATTTGCTGGAAGCAGGAACAGAATAGTGATAGAACAGAGTAGGACACGTACTGGCACAGAATAGGATAGAAGTCACTAGGAATAATACTGCAGAATAAAGTAACGTTTCAAAGGCTGATTGGAAACGTGCCAGGCCGTCGCAGCGCCAGTGCGCGCACATAACCCATTCAAATTTCCGCGCGCGGGAAGATAATTCAAACTGAAGTACCTTGCGGGGAATAGCTGGGATCCAAAAGGACAGACTCCAACTGGCGGCTGCGCCTACGGACGATCGACTGGCGCATCCCAGAGGGAGATTCTTCGCTAAAAAACGCCATGTTCTAGTGAGTACGAGCAAATAATTCTTCCAGAGAAAGCCGCACTTTCAAACCAAAAATTAAAGCGTGAAGGAAAGTATAGCGAATCTGGCTGATTAACCTTCTGGAGTACTAATAGAAACCTCTCGCAGGAGAAAACTTTCCCTTTCAAGGTAACCTTATATGCTATG
>MU869903.1:15600-35811 GCA_036418205.1 Ostertagia ostertagi | reverse complement strand
GTGTGGTGAATTTGTCTTTCCAGCTTCCTGCTCGATCCAGCCAACAGGGCCTCTGCTGTGATAGTCGCAAAACCTGCACTTCTCACCTGCATTAGCGGCTTTATTCAACAAGTGTGTGCAGGTGAAGTAGGAAACAAGTTATAGACGGAACTCATGTCACGCTCCTCGGTGGACAATTCATCTGGGAATTTTGCTAGAGCTCAACCATTTTATGAAGAAAGTGAGCACCCTTTAATGAACTTATACATTCTGACATCAGGGTGTGTTGGCCACAACGCAGGTTATCCCATGAGGATTGGCTTCAGTGAGAGAGCACAGCCTGTTCATACCCAACACCGATGACCTTCCTGAACGAAGGTTATCCTCCAAGCTGTAGTCTCCTGAGCAATGGTGATCCATCTATTCTGATACCTCATGGCTGGCACTGACAAGGAGATGTATCGCAAAGCAGATGTTACTTCCGGCTTTGATTGGTTTTAGCTTAGTAGAAGTTCTTGAGTCGGAGCGTGAAAAACATGGCTCTTTTCTTTTCTTACTTTGAACTTGACGAAGGCACTAGGGTGGACATGGTTCAGTTATAAGTTACTGCACGTTGTTCCCTCTCATTGTCTACACTGCCTACATTAACATTGTTACAATTTGCTGAAGGAGCTTGCGGCATGAGATCCAAAAAATACGTACGAGCTTTTGAGACAGCCTAACCAACCCATAACGGACGGCCAGTGTATTTCGGCGGTGCCACACCCAAAGTGGGGTTTATGTAAGGCAAATGCGAGCAGAAGTTGTTAAGAGGGGGCTAGAGCAGGTGTCGGCGTGTCTCATCATCCGAAAAGAAGAGATTTCCGTTGACGGCAAGTCTCGTAACCCGCCTTTCCGCTCTAAAACTAGGGTGCAAAGAATGGAATGGAAGCTGTAGATGGCGTTATCAAAAAAAAAAAAAAAAAAACGAAACAACAACCCGAGCAAGGATGTGGCTATATTTAGGGGAAGGGGTCTCGGGACGTGTGAACCATGGGTAAGCCACCCATCAAATAGTAAACTTATGTAAATTAAGACAAAATGTATGTAAAATTTATTGTAGGTTTGTCAAAAATCCAGCCGTCCAGGTCCTGGGAAGATATGTTATTCCACATTGCTGAGAGTATATATGGGTATATTAAGATTGCTAGAAACATTCCAAAAACAATAGAAATAGTCGTGGCACCACCATGTGGCGCACGCCGTCCGTTATGGGTTCACATATTGAGGAAGGCGTCGCAATCCATAAATTCTGGCGGATCTCATAAATTGCACATTAGGTGTAAGCTGAGGCCGGCACTAATCAGTAGGTGGTTCAGATGATCTAATTCCTGATCATGAAGCCGCGGCGGTCGGCCAATATTTCAAAAAAACGGAGCAAGTTCATTTTTCATGAGCAATCATTCAGCTTTTCTACATGTGTTATGACTCTGGCACTTTTCTAAAGGGATAGCTGTTTTTTTTGCGATATGGGTAAAATTACAATCAAGAGGTGTAAGAATGCCTCATGGGCTCCTTGCGACGACACATCGCATTATGTGCATAGCCAGATTACACATTGTAATGTACAGAAGATAATCAAAAATTATCCATTTTTTTCAGTGAACATCGTGGCAATAAGCGTGCTGATAGAGGTCACGAAGGCTCCGGAAGAGGGCTATACTGCGACGATGACCCTGTGACGAGAGACAGACGTGCTGGGTTCGACAATTATGAAGAGCCAAGTTACCCGCCAAACAGGCGAAGCAACGATTTCGACAGAAACGAGCGTGATGGCGGCAGAGAAAATTGGGGTTTTGCGGATCGCAAACAAAATGATGACAGACGTTTTTCTCCGAATGACAACCGCGGTAGTGGATATGGTGGCCGCGGCAGAGGAGGTAGTAATGCCTCAGGTGGATATAGTCAGGAATATCGTCGTCGTGATGGTTTTGGATCATCTAAAGGCAATTTTGACCAAGACGATGAAGATGGAGAACCTGTTGGTGGTTTTGGAGGTTACAGGAGAGATGGTCAAAAAAGCACTGGATTGGTGACAGAGGGAGAGCCTCAACCACGTGCGCTTTCGACGATCGCAGTGATGATTTTGATAACCGTGGCAGGGACCGTGACAGAGGCAATGACGTTGGACGTTCTTTCTGGAAAACTACAGGAACGAGCGGCTTCGATCTTTTGAACGACCTTAAGACGAGGCACGTGGTTCGTTTCAACAACTCGCTCAAAGTGATACTGATGACTTTATTTTGGTGTGTAACGCGTATCGATAGTTCCTTCACTACCAAGATTCGCGGCAGGTTTTGGAGATAGGAACGACTCCGGCTCTTTTTCTGGAAGAGGTTAGCGCCTTCACTTTTTTTTTGCCCTAATCGGCCTTGATTCCAAGCTTTTTCCAATTCTTGAAGCAAAGTACGATTTCTTGGTCGTAATAACTTCGTATAGCATACATAAAGCGACCGGCCGCCGTGGTCGATTCATCTAAGAGTTGTGATAACGTATGCGGTCTCTACTTAGATTACAGTAATCCCAATTGTTCGGAGGACACCTTATAAATTTTTATTGGGGGGGTGGACGTATTGTCTAGCTCGTTCTAGTTATTTTCCCTGAACCACATATCATCACATTCAATTTTGAACTTCAGTTCATGGATACCGACCAGTGACACTGCAACAGAACCCGCCTCCCCCCCTCAAATAAACAATTCCCGATCTAATCGCACCTATCATTATGAGGATTTGTTTATTGGGCGGATGACAATTTTACGAAGGCGGATGTTGGGAACGAAAAGGTATTCGTGACAATGAATCGTGGTGCATGTCACAGGCGATGCTCCAGTCGAGCTGTCTTGATCGCCTATGTGCGACTGCGTGGTGAGGAAAGTGTTTCGAAGGAAAAAAAAATGGGGTGAGCTGTGGTGAAAGGAAACGATAAGGTCGAGATCGAAGGAGGAGAAGCTTACTCATAGTTAGTGGAAAGATAGGCAGATTCCTTAAAGGACGGGTTTTGATTGGAATGAAAGTCGATATGGCCGTAATTGCCTACTTCTAGTTGGTGGGACCGCGCGGACCCCCTCCAGGTGGTGGACTGTAAAACTGGCACCTTGAAAAGAAGTTGCCTTCGGTGACCTAGTATAGTGCTCCAACATCCCTTTTTTCGGCGCGGTTGTGCACGCTGCACTCGCCCAGCGGATCCCCTTCGCCGCCTCGCCACTCGCCGCAGGTCTATACGTGGCGAGTGATTAGATAGGTGAGAGAGCGTAGTGTTGAAGAGGGCACAGCGATGATAGTCGCATCAATGCTCAAATCAACGGGCAAGGAAGGGGTCCCATTTCTCGGGTTCTGGGCCGTTTCTCATGGTTCTTCCTTCTTTAGTGTACCACTCACCATCGCTAAGGTTAATTTGAAATGGGTTGCCTTTCCAGCGTGAATTCGTCCTTTAATTATGGTGCGGACCACATCGAATAAGTTTACAGCGAGGGAGGATGTACCTGGCGATCTGACACGGCCCTTCTTCCGCCGCGCTATCGCAGTACGTGCCCGCCGAAACTGGCTAACCACTCGTTGCACGTCTCTATCCAGTAGCAGAGAGCATAGCATTAAGCGAACGAGGAGGGCAATACTCAACCGCGATCGCATCCAGTTGAACATCGGTCTAGGATTCGTCGCCCGACTCTGTCGAGCGATTCTCGGCTGACCAGCCGCCCTTTCTTGCGCAGACAACGTGCGATTCGTCCGTGCTCTCTGCGCCTCATTTACTCGCGATACTATTCGCACACAGTACCTTACCAGGATCGAGGATTTTCGTAATTCATCACCCAATCCTCATCAGTGGCGGATGAAACAAGGATGGCCCGTTTCTCAGGTTCTGGGCTGTTTGTCATCGTTTTTCTTCATACCGGCACCACTGGCAGCCTTTGTTTTAATGGGCTGCCTTCTGATCGTATTCTCGGTCTTCAAGACGAGCCTGATTTATTATGAAGACTAAGTGCTTAGTGAAATGGCAAAATTGAATGTTAAGGGCGTGGACTGTGTTTTGAGACTGAATACGCAGTTCAATGAAGAGTTGAGGTTTCACAAGAATGCTGGTCGTGAACAAAACACTTTCCCCATCACTTCACTTTTTTTGTTTGATTTGAATGAAATGGTGCCCCGGTAGCGTAACTGGTAGCGCACTTGCCCGGAAAGCGAGAGGTGCGGGTTCTAGTCCCGCCTGGGGCGAAAGTTTTGTTCACAACCCAGCATTCTTGTGAAATTCGCAAGGCGAACTGCGGCCAAAAACAGCAGTTAACAATCAAAACAAGTCAAAAAGGGTGTTGAAAGGAAGCTAGAAAGAATTAAGAAGAAAATATGAGTTTCTTTCCGTTTCGCTGTTAAACGAGTTTTCTTTCAAAAATCTGTGTAAAGAAACCCCGAGAGTTCTTTAACCTAAATGAAACGCTCCACTAGGAGGACGCCATTCGGTGCAGGTGACCTCCCGGGCAGAGGAGGACGATTCGGTGGAGACAACTCAAACCGAGGTGGACGATTCGGCAAGGGTGGTTGTAAGCTATTTCAACGATTCATCAAAGATAATATTTTGAATGCAACAGTTTTTTGAAATGCAAAGCTCGCCACATGTTCTTCCACGACCGTTATTTGTTTTTGATGCGATGCTTTCGTGATGCTTGCAGTTCTGCGATTCCTTTAGGTGTCCATTGTTCCCTCATTGTCCGATATATCTCTCAACGCCTATCTAGGAAGTTATCGTCTCTATTCGAAAGAGGATATTGATGAGCATAATTCGATCTGTAGCCTGCTCACTTCAGATGACAGTTGTAGTTGTCCGACTAACAATAAGTTGAATGTACAAATGGTAGCATAGAGGCAGGTGGTACGTTGAAATGTTCGTGTTGGAAATGAAAATGGGGTGGTAAAGGTATATTGTTTGCGAAAAAAAGGGTCCAGCAGGTCGCGAAGTGGCGATGCGTTTTGTCCAATTTTTGAAGGGAGGTTTGCGCAATTCAACGAAATTACACCGCTTAACATATCTCATTTTAAGGAATCTTGCGCGGAAAAATCATGATTCTATTTCAGCCATAAATCACTGGCTTGAGACTCATTATCCACGATAATAGTGAAAAGAACTGAAGTATTGCTTTCGTTTTGATTAGAAATTCGAAAACTCGAAAAGGCTGCTACGCGTTCGAATTGCCCACGGACGTCTTTCACGAATGCTGGCGACGGGGATGCTCAAACTTGGTTCTTGGAGTGCATTCACTAGAAGCTCTTTCTGGCCTTCTGCTTCGTTGCATTCACATCTTACACTTCTACTCCATCCTATTCCATCGATCGATTTGTCTCCACTCTCCGAAATCGCGCGCTTTAACCCGATTCTCTCATTGCGTCGCCTGGTACGTAGCCGGCCAAACGCCGTCTTCTTTCCATGCCTCGCCTGGCTCTGCCTCCTGGTCCTTCGATGGTCCATAACGTGTAGTTTTTGTACGTTTGTTTCTCTTCAGAAACCGAATCTTCATGCGTGAAACTTTGTGTGCTATTTCCAGTGATCACAACTGACATATTCATGTTAGGAAAGAGTGCAAGAATTTTCCGCGCAAGATTCCTTTAAGCTTCTCTATCTTCGTATACATCTCTCAGGTCTCAACACTATAGCTGGTCTTCCGCCATTTGGTGACAGGGCTGCACCAGAAGCCACCGCAGGACGCTAAGCCTTGTTGCCAGGCCCTTTGCTGTGAACCCAGCTACTCTTCTCGTTCCTTTACTTGCTAGACACTTCTTCCTATTGGCACTGTCGCTCTACCACATGCTTCTAAAGCCATTTTTCGGGACTACTGGGATGTGCAAACCAATCTGAAATGCACGGCGAGTAGTTTGGCCCTTGCTGCGTCTCATGTGTGTTTTCTCCTGATTCGTGCGCTCGTGAGAATCTCCTTGTACGACTCCATTTTTCATCGTAGGCTTTATAATTTCACAAATGTTGCGAATAGATTTTGTTCCAAAAATGCTTATCGGTTTTTAAGGTACTTTTGAATTTTTATTGATTATTGGACGAGCTTCGATTTGCTTTTTCGTATTTAAATAACTTCTCTACCCACATCCTATCATCGTCAAATTGCCTGATACTTAAAAATGATTGTATAGGTACTTCAGCAGAATTCATCCTCTCGAAAGACGAACCTCTGAATAGAGCTGGAAAGAGGAGCCGCATTTCCGTTCTTATGACATCTGCTAGAGTAGTCCAAGTGTGACCGAAATTATTTAGTCCTCACATATCTTTAGCTTATTTCCATGCCATAGTTTGAGTCTGACCACGAATAGTTCGTTCCTACCGCCGCTCAGTTTGTTGTATTCAGTGCGCGCGATCCCTTTTGCTTTCACCTTCGTCATAGTAGATACATTTTATCTTGATCAGTTTTTTACCTACTCTGGTTGCACCATCGCATCACTAGTCGGTCCCTGAGAAGGCAACTCAATGGTGAAGGTGAAACCAGTTTAGAGAAATACGATTATCGTGAAACTTCAATTACCTGCGGCATCATGGGTGCATCCAAAGAGTCAATGTTTTTTGTCATTGCTTCAACTTCGTCCTCTTTTTTAAGCATGCCTACCATTGAAGCTATTTGTCCTGCAGACATTTTAACATCTCCGTGCCGTTCCATTAGCGCAATTACCTGTAAAAAAAAATCGCGTTTGACCAATATCACAGTCAGGAAGAGTGGGGCACAAAAGTTAAGGGACTGGCCCTGTCGATGGATTTAGCTGCTTCTTTTTCGAGCTACCTGCTACCACACTCATGTGCTCATTATCGAAAGCTAAAGAGGTCTAAAACAGCTGCACTCCGAAGACAGAATCAATCGCCACGAGCCGATATGCCATCCACAAGAGCCACACCCTTCCCTATCGCAAGATATATAAACTAGCCTCCCGTACCGATTCAACGACAGTTTCTATGCTCGGCCACTTACAGGAAATTTAAAAAAAAAACATGGCTTTGCTTGAACAAAAATCGCAGTGAAACAGGCTCCGCTAGTCGCACCCCTCGTTAAATGCCCCCTGGCTGCTCCACTTTCTTCACACTTAGGGGCGCGGCCGAGTCGACAGTGCCCGCGAACTGTGGGGTAAATTTGAAAACGCTATACCACCACAGTTCGCGGGCACTACCAACTCGGTCGCGCTCGCCTGTTGCCGCGCGCCAAAGTGTGAAGAAAGTGAGAAAGCCATGCTCCCTTGCTAAAACTGACTACCTTCTCCATGAAACGGCTAATATAAATCATCTGCTATAGCCCCATCCATCTATAGTCACCGTCTAAATTTAACTAAAGCATGGATGCTAAGCCAAATCTGTTTTTTAATCAGTAGTTTTCACAACTGAAAACACTATGACTTGACTGGCTGTCAAATGACAGGCACAAGTCGAACTTTGCTAGCGCGGTGCCAGCCGCACTCACGGATTGCGAAGTCTGACACCTGCCTTACCTGTCGTGCGCAACGACTAATGATGGGCGTTATATTTGAACCTTGTAGGTGTACCCTTTGACGACCGTGTGGCCCGCCGGTGGGCCACACCACTCGGAGGCGACTCGTTTTTCGTGATTTATTTGGCATTTTTAATGTTTCAAAACTACCCGTATACATTATCGGAATCGCAAAACAATGTGCTCATTACTAATAATGAAATTGTTGGAGTGTTAATGGATATTGATGAAAAAATTTAAAAAGAAGTGAAGCAATGCACGCACAACGGCGGTCGTCAAAGGGTTAAAAATGTAGGTTTAGATGAGTTTTACCTCTCTAAAAGCCGCGCCTCAAGGATAAACCTTCAACTGTAAAAGCTTTCCAAGCATTTTTAGAGTATCTGTGTAAGGTTTGCGATCCAAATAACTATCTTACAAGTAGTGAGGTCATGAGATGGCTGGCCAGAAGAAAACGGAACGCTGGCCCATCGGCCAGTTATCAAGAGAAAACACTTTTGAGTGATGGTACAACCTCAGCTATTCCTCAAGAGCCATGTTGCAAGTAAAGCCAGACAACAGAAAAATAAAAGCGTGAAATTTCAATATTAGCAAAATATCCGCGGACACTTCTCAGCTGTGCTCGCTGACAAAAGGAAGAGATCAGAGGTACTGTGGATAAAAGTAAAATATTCCGGTCGAAGAAAAAAATCTAATTTTTAAGATTCACCTCTAAAACGAGATCTGCATCAATAATACCATCTGCATCATGGTCAATGCTCAAAAGAAGCTGTTCGATTCGAGAGCGCCTTTCTTTCGCTTCCTGGGTATCTCCAGCAATCGCTGGACTGGCTTGTAGTTTGGTTAAAGCATCTACAAGATCTTGAACGCGCACTTGTTTTTCTCTGAAAACGTATTTGAATTATTTTGGGAGTGATGATATTGAAACTAATGAATTCAACACTTTAGAGAGGCAAAACCCTTTGTCTTTCACTTAATTTCGTAATTTTTGGAAGAAGGAGTAAGTAAGTGAGGACTAAAAACTCGAGTAAAACGACAATAGAATCTACTAATTGTACTGGAGATTTAACTGTGGATTTTATAAAAAAAGGAACTGAATAAATGTAAATCAGATCTATATAAAAGTTATAGTCCAGGTGCATAAGAATGCCTTCGACCGATTCGTAGTTTCTCTTGGTGACGTGTGCACATAGGCGGTCTAGCTCAAACTAACGCGTTCCTACCAAGAGTGAAGTGCTATATGAATGCTTTGGGTGTGGACGTAATATTGGCGCTTTTAGAGCATTAAGTTTTTTTCCCCTAATGAAACTCCGATACTATTATATTTCATTTGAAAACTCATTTCTAGCCGCTTTACACACCCATGATTGCACTTTTCCCCCGTCTATGACTCTGCGCATCGATATATGAGATGCTTAGAACTTCGATCCTGATCGACTCTCGCCTTCGCCATCCGAATTTGACCGCTCTCAAATACGTACACGAGTATATAACGCCGTGACTTTGAAAACGGGTTTCAACATCTTTTTTGTCCATTTTTTCTTATTAATGGTTCTTTTTGGAATGGTATCAAATGGAGTCGAACTGCTAAATAATCACGAAAAAAAGGAGCGATTAGTATTATATTTGGACTTATTGCTTTCCACATTTGTGCCGAACTCAAGCGCGATATTATGTTCCAACCCGATATGAAAATAACTTGTCAGCAAAAAAAAGCATATGGTACTGTTACGTGTTACTTCTCAACAGATATTTTCTGACGAACAAGCGGAATAGAAGTGAAACCTATAATCGAACTATCATGAAGGAATAGCCAAATTTTGGAAGAGTTGAAAGTGAAAGTGTAGGAGGCTACCGAGGGTGCTCAGCGGTCATGTGAGAAAGAAACTTCAGCGAAGGGACGCTTAAATTTGTTTCGAAACAGCTTGCTTTACTCATTTGCGTACCTTTTTGCCGCTACACTGTCAGGCATAGCAGGATCAATGATCGTTTCTTCTACCATCCTCTTTTCCTCTTCAATCTGCGAGACAAGCGTGTCGACGTTATCGATCATGGTGTTCAACCTATTCCGCAGACGTTGGGCAACCTTAGATTCCGAGAAAGCACTGTCCAGTGCTGTGATTTCAACAAGGTCCTAAACAGAGCAATCTTTAGCCAAATAAGCGACTACAAAGAAAGATGGACACTGTGAGAATTATATTCTTTTTTGAACAAGCCTAGGTTGAATTCGAAATAGAATTCACCTCGGTGTGCTCAATAGCCTTCTCCTTCAGTCCGAGTATGTCATGCTTGGCCTCATGTAGAGGTCCACCAACCAACAACTGTTCAATGGAGGAAAGGTCCTTAGCGTCGACCTAAACATCTATTAATCTGCTTTACTCCAAGATTATGAGTATCGGTCCACCACGATAAACCTAAATAGCGCATAAACAAATATGCAAAATAGAGCAAAAATCAAAAATTGATGTTAGAAAATCAATTCAAACTTTGCACAGTACCGTTGCTTCGGGAGCAGGTTTGCCGCCTTTCTCCGCAGGAGCAGCAATATCCACCGCCTCTTGAACAGCGCCAGCCAGATCTTTCTGGCGAATGATCACTGACAATAGGTTTCTGGTTTACTGGTTTCAGTTACGAAGAAAAGATCCTGAACAAAGACAACAGCACTTTTATGTGCGCTCCAAAACAGCGCTTCGGCGAACATAATGAGTCATCTCGATGTCTATTTGGCACCAATTCAAAATTCAAATTTCAAGTGCGAAGACGTTCGAGACATTTGCGGTCAACAGCCGCGCAAATACAACAAAGAACTGAGATTGTACTGGTTCGAAATCCTTTTTTGTCGTGTCGTGCATGATGAGCAAAAGGAGGGTTCAGAATGGCAAGAAGAGCTCGCAGCGACTTAGAGCGGCGCAATGGAATCAGGGCTATTTACTATCGTTAACAGCGACAGAAGCGCTCATTATAGATGACCAAAACCATCTGCGTGCCAGAATACATAAATACAACATAGACCAATCTAGTCGATTTATTTTCGTAATAACTTCGTATAGCATGTGTCAACAAGCTCGCCGGATACGAGCGTTGCACCAGCAAGTCGAACGATGTACCAGCGACTCGACATGTTTGAAAGTGGCGGGGTCCCTTCGAAGGATGGTTCTCGCCACTTCTCCAAGCTCACAAGGGCATGAGTGAAAGGGCATGAGAGCTCGGGAAAAGGCGAGTGTCAACGTGCAACTAAGGGCGAGTCCGCCCACCTTCAAGCAGTGTCGAATCGTTGGTACATCGTTTCGAACTGCTGGTACACAGCTCGATTCGCTCGCAAGCAGATCGCTGGATTCGCAAAGTCTGACATCGGCCTAAGCTCTGCATGTATCTGCTGTGTTCCTACAAATATACATTGAGCCGATTTCCCTCCGTTTACTTTGACTGCTAGGTTTTCTATTTTTAGTTGTTTTTAGCAATTTCTACACAATTGAAAGCGAACTAATCTACAAGCCCGCAAACTCTCGCACATCTTGATATATTGAGATTGTATATTTGCTCCAGCGTGAAGCTTACACTCGAGCAACAAAAGAAACTTTCTGCCAAAACAGCTTGTAGTCAATTTCGTGGAGCCCTTTGCTTGTGATCTAAATAAATATTTAGTGCCGAATTCATGCTCAGCCAAGCGATCCTGGGCCATTCCGGCTCGAACCGCACCTTCACCACATGTCTAACTGATTAAGTGAACAACTTAATCGGTTAGACATCTAACTCTACACTCATGCAACATCAGAAAAATTCTTCGCTCGCGCATAAGTTCTATTCTGAACATACACGCAAGCGTCACATATCACTTTGTGGGACAGATTGTGAGCTTTCGGACGGCAAACAAGAAAAATAATCGAAAAAAAGGTCCCACAGCCGTGAGCTAAAATAGAGGGCAGGAAATTCCTGATCAAAGCAACAACTCCCAATCGAATCGGTGGAATTAAAACGGTAGATAATGAAATTGTAGACGGCGAGCTGACTGTAAGAAAAAGAAAGAAAGAAAATGGCCGATAAAGCCTTTAAACGATGATTCCCTTCCCCCTTATAAAGAGAGGGTGTGGCCGGACGAGCTGCCCGAACTAGCTTTCTCTGGGCGTTTATTGCTGGCTCCGTGCCACAAGAAATACGGCTGCGACTGCATCTGCATCAACACAAACAAAAACATATACAGCAATGTAAACAAAGAAACTACGATGACTAAACGGCCTAGGCAACTAAAACCAAAATCAGGCAGCATTCCTTCTAACGCTGCCGCAGTTTCAGTCGGACAAGGAGCACGAAGCCAATCATGCGAACTTCTCGGCTAACAAATGGGCGTGTCGATAAAATGATGAACAGCACCAAATTGGCACCTATCCAACTTCTCATAACGGTTTCCTAAGGTGAGTTGTTGATTCAGCGACACTTCATGTGTTCTCGTCTAGAATCATACATCACTTCATTCCGTGAGTAGCAAAATATGAAACCGACTGGGGTTGTTGCTTCAACCAAACAACATAAGAGTGTGAAGTGTTTGTCTATCTGTGAACCTGTTTCCGTTAGTGGTCATATCAACCCAAAGAAAACCGGAGCATCACTCTAATAAGTGAAAATTTGTTCGGGAACACACATCATAGTGAACGGAGACCAAGCAAAAGAGGTAGGATGCGCGCTTATGCCTTCACTTAAACTGTAAATGGATTCCGGAGGCGAACACATAAATTTCCAGAAAGAAAAACAAGAAAAAAGGAGAAAATGGCGTCACAAATGGCTCAATCAACACAAAAGGTAAACAAAATAAAAAGCTAACGCGAACCTTCAAGGTATCGAAGGCCTCGGTTGCTGCAGTGACAGCTTTGGTGAGTTTCTCATGAGTTTCCGCTGATGCAGTTAAAACTTCTGCCGCAGCAACGCCAACATCAGCTTTAACTTTCTCAGTCTCTTCCACAAGAACTCGTTGTTTCTAAAATAATTTTGTATGAGTACCATTTGAAGAGTGCTGAGACAGGTTCTTTTGCAACTAATAGGAACTGTCAAAAGTAAAAACACCATTACTTGTCAGTTATTGAAGTCTGGGATGCTTTTACGCTAGGAATATATTTGGAGGAGTTTTGGCGTAAGCTCTGATCGCATCAGCAGGGTGCAGTGCTAAAATTCACTGAAACAAGTACTATTTCCAGAGTTATAGAGGTGCCGCTTACGCTGTGTGAACGGTTTTCCGAAAAAAAAAACGAGGAAAAACAGCGTAAGGATTCTCACGTGGCTGCAGATATTCACGACATCAGGGTAACTCTAATCTAAAAATCTCTTGGGAACTTTCAGTTACTCCTTGCTCGAAAGCATTATAAGGGAAGACCTTGCAAAATGTTCGTACCTCTTCTTCGCGTTTCTTCTCCTGTTCCATTGCTTTTTCTTTTGCTATTGCTTCTTCTATTTGTCTGAGAAGGTCCAGTCTCTCCTTGTAACCTACTTGTCCACCTTCCATTTCTGTCAATTTCTGCCGTGTACTTTCAGCGATGCCTAGAAAGAGATATAAAAAAAGCGGTGTATAACAACTACAAAATTCCGCTGATCATAAATGAAACACTATCCCATGGGCAAACCATGCCTCTCACCTTCGGGAAGACTTTGAACAAGCGATTTCAGTCTGTCAGTGAAAGAGATGTCCTCTGGAAGATAAAGGAGCTCTCGATAGAAGAAGCAGAGATGGTGGGACCTTGTCGCTGAGTGACAACTCCAACCACTGTTAAGCTGAAAGAATTGTGGAAATTATTTGAGAAATGCAGGCGCGAAAAGAGCTTTTGAATATGAAAAATCCAAACAATGAGAGCCGATCTTTGTTTACTTTGACTACTATTCAAGTGAAAATTCGGCGTACTTTAAAAATCTCAGAGACTTCTCTCTGAACAGATATGTGACGAAGTCCTTTGAGCCTTCAACTGTAGAAAATGCGAAGACATCAACACACCTGATCTCGAAGACGCTCTTCACTCAAACCGGCAGCACGCATCCCTCTAGCTCGACAAGCTTGTTGTAAGTCAATTGTGTTCAAAGCGTCAACGCCGCCTTCCGCTGTTATTTGCTGAAAATCGAGAGTCTTATCTTAGCATAGAGAATTAAGCAAAATGCCCTTAAAACTAGTGACGCTAGACCTTGTCATCGGCTTTCAATTCTCGCAGCTTCATGTGGAGTTGAAAGCGGAGGATCTCTGGACTTCCAAGAGGTTGGATGGACATCAATCGACATAAAGACCTAGAATACGACACACCTACAACTTGAGTCTTTCAGAAACAACAACACACAATAGTGTGTCAAGATTCACTGCAAATGCTTGTAAAGGTCGAAAGCAAGGATTACTACGCCATGAAGTTCATAATGCACCATGACGACTACCAACAGCTTGTACAGCGCGTTTTTGTTTTGGCCGCGCAGGATAAGCGGCTCAATTGATGATAACTTCTTTACACTCAACGATGATTATAATTGTCACAACTTTACAGTCACGATGATTATTTGTCACAACATTCGGCACTACCAAAAAAAAGTCAGCCGGTGAGGGTGAACCTAGTTAGAAGAGGGTGGGGACTGGCAGATGCACGAGGCACACGCGAATCTAAACGGAGGCTCGTCCACGGTGAGTGGCGCATAGCAAATGAGTGTGCTTACTACAAAAATTCAAAGCTTCTGAAACGGTCCAGAGACCAGAAGAATGATAGACAAGCCAAAGAAGAGTCAAATATTTACAGTGCTAGATAAATCTAGCCTGAAACTCATTTGCTTCACCAAATTTGCAAGCCTGTGTAAAGCACGCGACAGTGTGAGTAGCCACTGATAATTCACAAAATGCAATGAATCTACTGAAACATACCGTAACTGGCTCATGCTAAGATTATCTAAGGTTAGCTCGTCCTCAAAAAGTTTCGAAAACTTGAAGAGTTCTTCATTGGACACATATCCACCTTCAGAACGAATCTGAAACACGCATTCACAACAAAGCCATATAAACATGCAATTATCATTTTACAATGACCTTCTTGATAAACTGAGCAAACTCCAATGCTTTGGAGCCTTTTGCTTCGGTAGCTTTCGATCTTCGCTCGAGTGCTATCTCCTCAATGGTGTCTTGCAGGAATTTCGCCATTTCAACCTTCACCTTCACCTGTTTTCGAAGTTTCTCTTCCTAAAAACACATAGTGAGCCAATCAGTACTTTTGCGCCACACCAATCTGTGATGTTACCATGAGTTTTTGGCGTTTTAAGGGCCGAGTTATACTTCGCACTTCAAGTATGGAATAGATCGCGCCATCGTATCGATCGTGCTATAGGGCGTATGCATGATCTCCTTCGCTCGATACTTACCTATTCCACACTCGAACTGCAAAACTGGCAGCCAAATATGACTCAATCCCAGAGCCGTGGTCTTCATTCGCAACCTTGCGATCCTACGATTTCGCAATAGTTAAAGGGGTAGGTGTCGAGCATGTGATCCCATGATCACGCGATCACTGGTTGATGCAGATTTCCTCTACATGAAGCGAAAAGAACTGGGCAATGGGCGCAAGCATGACCGCAGCCAAACTAGTAAGGTGTTCGTCAATTGCGTAAATACTGTGATATCGTGATTCCTATTTTCCCTCTATATTGCTGCTAACGCTGGAGCTATACCGATAACGCATATTCCAAGCAGATACGTAAATGATCAGTCAAGCAGGCCCTCCATGGCACCACACCTGGTTGACATTTAAGCTGCGCATAGTAAGTGACGTTGACCACACCCTAACATCCCGTAATAACATTTCAAATTTTAAAATCTCACCTCCTTACTGCTCTCCTGGAAAGTACTAGGAAGCATATTCGGGAACAACTTGATGAAGATAGGAAGTGCAAGCTCCATAAAAGGCACTATGATGAATATAGAGAAAGGAACAAGACGGAACAGATCAGATACGGTACGAACCTGGAATTGGAATAGAAATGTGATTTTGAACCTCTTATCATATAATATCAGTTCTCAGCGATATCTGCGCAGCGCTGACTTACGGGATGAGTGGGATGATGAAGTCAAGCATGAAAGCAAGGGTTCAGCTTAACGCGGAAAAAAGATCAACTTATGTTTGGACAACATATGCTATTAAGCGGCATCTCACTTTATTCCTGGTATTTATTTTGCTGCCTGGCCATACAAACTAGAAGGATTGAAAATAATCACTTGCTTGAATTTGTCTTGGAATCTAAGTTCAATAGTTGAGCAGTCTCAAGAATGGACTTGAGAACAACTGTTACAGCTGATGCTTCCGAAGAACTTTAACTTGGTTGCTTTATGTTTGATTTGAGAATGCACGCATCTAATCTTGTGCTACAGAACATGCTTCCAAATTCTCGAACCGATGAAACACTGGTGAAGATGTAATGAGTACAACGCAGGTGCACTCCAGTATTCAATTCACACCATGCGCTCATCTGACTGTTATTGGCAGGAAACACCTATTTAAACCAAAAAAATTAGATGCAGATATAAACGAACCAACTGCTGACGTTCCCTTCGATTAAGAGTGTCGCCGCGAAGTAGGCGCCACATATACTTGGCACTTAATTTGGTTTCAAGCGCTAGCAGCCGAAAGCCGTGGTAATAGTGCTTTAGTTCGTGCACAATCTTTTGCATGATAGTGGTCTTCTTTTCTGCAGCTGAAGTGGCAGGAATCTGAAAGAAATGAGAAATTGCTCTTAGCACAAGTTCAACACTTACTCTGCACTTCAATTCTCAGAGTCTAGATCAGAGGAGCAACCGACTGCATCCAAACCACTGTTGGTGAATTACCTGTATATCGATCATGACTACAGATTATAGCCACCTTGGTCAACACCTCCTTGGGATTTTTCCGACGTGAAGGTCGTATTAGGATGCAAAACAGTATCGTAGGTCTTACATTCGACTCAAACGTTTGAAGCAAAAAATAAAAACGTAAAACTAATCACTGATCTTTTTTTGTCATCACTTACAACTTTGCTTCCTTCAACTTTGCTTCCTTCGCAACTTTTCAAACCCATATCAACGGATAAAGAATAAAACAAAGAATAAGCCTATTCTTACAAGTTCTCAATTTTCATTCTGCACGACATAAACATGGCTTTGAATTGGGAAAAAGGTAGGATCGACTGAGGTAAATTCAGCAGCATTTCGAGTCAGGTGGCATTTGAGCGGACTTTGTCAACATCGACCGTTCGAGAAAATGGCGGTCTTATTTATCCAACCACAGAACATCTTTTTACTACCTTTGAATAGGTGAACCAGTGATAGACGGCCCTGGTTCGAGTCCCGCACAAAAATTTTGGCGGACTTGTCTGTCTACCCGCAAGGAATGTATTAGGTTGTCCCATTAGTAGTGTCGCTTTTTTCAAACTAAAAATTTTCTTCTAAATCCGCTAGTTTTTGCATTAGGTCACATATCGTTTGAAAGAGAAAACTCGTTTTAGCTTCCACGTTAATTGCAGGACTTTTGAATTTTAGACTGCAAAATGGGAGGTCCATTCGACGAAAAATAGCCAAACCGACAACAAGCCCTAACTCTATGTTCCTCTAGGAAGAATCAATGAACGATTGACCATCAGCTTAGACACAGCCTCCTCTATACATTCCGCTATTATTGGGTTGGAGCGTAATATCGTAGCGTTTTTCTTTTCGAGCTACGAATTCAGTGAATACAAGTATTACCCAGGAAATCACATATCATTTGAAAGTACTTCTTCTGCTCTACAATACCATGTTTGGCATTTTCTTCTATACTGTAAGTGTACTCAGATATGGCGCTTAGAAGTTGGAGAATCAAGGTGGGCGAAAATCTATAGAGAAAAAGCTGCCAAAATAGGAGTTTTTCGGAATCCATCGTCATCATCGAACCTTACTTCGACCCTTAATTTCAAATCATATTCACGTCGTACAAATTGAGAATAATGAGGATTCTGAAAACGGGCTCAGTACCCTTTTTTGATTTCTAAACCCGGTAATTTCTTGCGAAATGGAACCAAAGTCGTAAATAATGACGAGAAGAACATCACTGATCAGTTTTATGCTTGGCTTTGCTTTTGGGTTTTGCTTTAAACGTTTTTGCCAAATGCGAGCGCTACGATATTATGCTCCGACCCAATAGGTTTGCCAACAAATCGCGTTGTTCCTTTTCCAGACTTGGTTTTTAAACCAGAACTTGACGGTAAGCACCGTTTCATGAAACTAAGTCAAAAATTTTGGCTCCCCCACTTTCTTCACGATTTGGGGCGCGGCCGCGGCGAGCGCGGACGAGTCGATAGTGCCCGCGAACTGTGGTGGTGAGCGTTTTCAAATTTACCCACACAGTTCGCGGGCACTATCGACTCGGCCGCGCCCCAAATCGTGAAGAAAGTGGGGGAGCCAAAAATTTTTGCAGCCGAGACATTGAAAAACTAGTGGAATTGTTAAGAACAAGTCATGACTAAGTTAGGAATGTACGCCTGGTTGATTTTCTCATCTTCTCAGGATAATTTTTTTCAAAGAAATGCGGTCACTTTCGTGGACAAAACACCTTATCCTAAACACCTAAAATTCGAACTAATTCCTAACAAACATAAAAACAAAACAAATGAGCGAATAGAGCAGAAGAAGTGCTCACAAAAGATACACCACTGATATAAAACAATGGCGTTTCAGAGGAAGAATTTCAATTTGAAAATTGCTATGGCTTATCGGTCAGCCAATTCGAAAAGAAACACGGCAAAGCTTTTTCGGCAACCTAAGAGTGGAATGTTCAGAAGAGGTCATGAGTAAGTAGAGGGTACATCATTGATTGATTTCTACCGAGGTAAGCAAACCAGCCCTTTTGGCGTTTCGGCTGGGACCGTATGCTGAATGTTGGGGAGGGGATGGGGTCCCCAACGGTCGACGGTTTACTTCAACTCGGTTGGTACGATAGGAGAGTACTGACGCAAGTGGTGCAGCTGGTCCAGCAGCTCCGCCAGAAGGGCTGGTTTGCTCACCCCAGGACTAAGCCTTGGAGAGGGGACGGACCCGTCCTCTCTTTAAGGCTTAGTTCTGAGGTAAGCACCAAATTGTGGCGGTTCTAAGGACCGAGTTGAAGTGGTCCGTCCACCGTCGGGGACCCGAAGAGCGATGAGTAACACCTGGGGATTCCATCCCCTCCCCAAACATTCAGCATAAGGTCCCAGGCCGAAAGCGCCAAAAAGGGCTGGTTTCAACTTTCTAATCGATACGAGCAGATATGAGCTAAAAAACAAAACAAATTGAGCGTAAAAGAGCAGAAGACGCTCTCAAGGATACCGTTGCAAAAGAGTCGAGAATGAAGCACGAGTAGCGATTATAATATATCAGGTGAGCATCTCTAGAGAGAGACAAGCTAGAGAGCCATTGTAAAAACGCACGTCCGTGTTCATTTTAATCGTCTGGTCAAAACTTGAGATGTCTAATCCTGAGAGTAAGGTGAGCACTCATTCATGTTTGTAAAAGAATAGGATTTAGTCGTTTTCCATCACAACATTGGTTTTTCTGGGAAAATAATATGCTACCGCTAGCATTTGCAAATCGCCCGCGCACAGACAAGAATGCACTTACGCTGGGCACCCGCACTGTCGGACCGCCCGTCCTCCCAGAAAAACCAATTTCGAAAAAAGAAATTAACGCAGCAAAAACTTATTTTCGCCAACTTGAACTACGCGAAAAGTCGTTCAGCCAAGAGGTCCCTGAGTAGGTGAAGGGGCATAATAGTCAATTGATTCTTCTCAACAAGTAAAATGGGAGTCAGAGAGCGGTTGTCGGTTTTGGGCTAATTTTCGGTCGGCTGAATTTTCGCCCCAAGCCGCTAACCTTTAAAGACCCTGTTACAAATGTGGAATAAGAACAAAGTTAATTGTAGAGCGGACAATTCTCTTTCGAATTGTATGACATGGTGTAAAAACTTGGGGATTCAGAAGAAAATTTTATCTTTGAAAAAGACCGACACTACTAATGGGACAACCTAATATTTATTCTTTGAGTCAGTTGACGGTTACGGGGCAGCGGTCAACCAACGTGTGCGAGTCCAGACAGAAAAGCGCATTGCTGGGACTAAGCCTTTCGAAGGAAGGAAAGAAAGCAGAGATGCTGTAATAGTGTGCGTGTGCGAGAGTCCCAGAGAACACTACAAAACGCTGAATCACCAAGCCTTCCGGTTGACCACTTGCCCTTAAACGTTGCTCGGAAGAGTACATGGTGAGCGAGTGACCCTCCTAGGCGGTGCGTTGGTCTAGACTATCCAACATGTGTTTCACATGTGGTTAATCGCCTAACAGTGGAACAATGATGCAATGAGTTGCGAGGAATGCGCGAGAGATGGGATCGTATGAGGATTGATGTCCTAAGCTGGAGGTTCTAAAAGTTTTGAACTCGGCGCAACGTGACGGTTGACTCTGTCTAGAAGCCACCTCCTTCATCAATTCAATCTTCAAGTACCATTTCTCGATTTGAGGCCGCTTCATACAATGACAAGCCCAACTCAAGAGCCAAACGTACAAAGCCCAGCCCATTTGCTGCCTTTAGATGTCGGTCAGACTCTGCGATTGCATCGCGCGATGCAGTCGCTCTTGCAATGTGCACAAGCGACGGGCGATTGGCCCCGCCCACATCGATGCAGTCGACATCGGTATCGATCGCGGCGGGCCATTGCCCGCCCCGCACTTTGCACTTTTGGCAGAGC
>MU869903.1:0-15500 GCA_036418205.1 Ostertagia ostertagi | reverse complement strand
CTCCCATTTCGCAGGCCTAACCTTTAAAGACCCTGTTACAAATGTGGAATAAGAACAAAGTTAATTGTAGAGCGGACAATTCTCTTTCGAATTGTATGACATGGTGTAAAACCACTTGGGGATTCAGAAGAAAATTTTATCTTCGAAAAAGATCGACATTACTACTGGGACAACCTAAATATTTATTCTTTGAGTCAGTGATTCAGTGAGTTTTAGATTCGTTGAAACTGGACAAGTGTGAATATTGCAACAGAGACAGTTCGTTCGCCGATTGCTCGGAGGTTACGGGGCAGCGGTCAACCAACGAGTGCGAGTCCAGACAGAAAAGCGCATTGCTGGGACTAAGCCTTTCGAAGGAAGGAAAGAAAGCAGAGATGCTGTAATAGTGTGCGTATGCGAGAGTCCCAGAGAACACTACAAAACGCCTGAATCGGATTGTATCGCGCGATGCAATCGCAGAGTCTGACCGACATCTACCTCAAACTTTTCTTTGAGTTTTACTCTTCATCTGACAAATACAATGCTAATAAAGAATCAATGGGAACAAAAACGCAAAACCTACTAATTTACGCTTCCGAGCTTCTTCGTCTTGACGAAGCAGATCTTCCTTGAGCATTTTCAGGGTATACTCCACTTTGCTGCGATCAGTGGCCGCATAGCGTAGACTTGTTTGAAATAAACGCCTTTCTAACAGAAGGCGATTCATTTGCGAACTGTAAAACGAATATTTATTGTTTTTTTCAAATAGACCAAAATCAAGAAAACGAACCATGATGGAGCGTTCACTCCCTTATACGCTACGGAACCAAGATGATACACGCGGCGGCATTGCCGGAAGACCATGTTCGTCAGTTGATGACGAAATAGTTACGGAAACGAATACAAACCTTAAAATTTCTAATGCTTCTTAGTTTCGACAAATCCTGAAAGTAGACATTTCATTTCCCCTTAATAGTATCTGGTTTGACATGTGTCACCAGCTGGGAAAGACAACGTCGAAAATCGATAACGAAATGAAAACAAAACAAAGATTCAGCACCGAACGTTCGAGGTGCGAGATGATAAGAACCTTTTTGCTTCGAGGCATAAGTTTCCAGCACCAGGATGGAAGAGCGATAAATCAGAAACTTACATTAAGAAGGCTACAGGGTTTATACTGTGTCATTTAAGGTGATACTTTCTCACGAGAACATGACAACTCACATCAGGAACCTAAGCAATAAAGCTTGAAATTATGACCTGAGAAACAGATAATGATCGGCCAGCACGCAAATAGGATTGCAAAATGTGTCCTAACGTGCGTCGAAGTTGGAGGTCATTGAAGGCAATCGAATAAACTAAGCCAAATTAATCAATAATATTGAAATAAGGAACGCGTTCCTGGGGAAAGTAAGCAGAGAATACAGAACTCTCTCTCTAGAGTGAGACTAAATAAAATAAGGAAGAGAAGTAAAAGAATGCAAAGCAAAGAAAATTGCCTCAGAACGGTCAGCATCCGCAGTCACATCCACTGCACCTAAAACGACGCAGAACGGTGAGGCGCTCAATACATTGGGAACTACGGCGAGAATTTGTGTTGTTTTGTTTAAGAAGGAAAAAACACTCAGATAGGATCCCATACAGTAGGGGGGGGAGAGGAAAAGACTGTTTGTGCGACGTTCTGTTGCTAAAAGAATTCCAATCTGAATGAGGGGAAACGCCTGTGGCGTGAACCGGCATTGTTGCTTTAGGCTTTTAGGACCAGCCCGGGCTTATCTCCCCTGCAGAAAAGCGGATTACTTATGCGATATGACTCACGGGATGCTCTGGCCAACGAAGAGCAACACGCAAGGCTTATATTCAGTTCCTTATTCCACAGTTACTTTGTCCGTCAAGACATCAAAGGTACTAAGGCGGGAGGGCTACTCGTTTGATTCCCTACAGTCTCATCCCTCACCTAAACAATGTTAACATTAGATTGAAGCGTAGCACTCGTGTATGATGGACAATAGAGGGGGTGGGTGGGGTGAGAGCTACCTAGGGAGCAGTTAGGCCGATGTCAGACTTTGCGAATCGCAGCGATTCGCTAGTAGCTGAATTCGCGCGATTCGCAAAAGTCATCCGTCATCGTCAAACCATCGGCCTATAGTGCGGTCCATCGTCGTAACTCGCAATTAGCGTGGTCGCAATTAGTGGAGGGCTTGCGCGGTGGCCCTGTGCAAAACGAAACACTTGAATACGCGTCACAGCATTTCGAAAGCTCTATTTGTTGCGAGTGTGGAGTAGTAGATGCGTATCGATTGTGCGACGCAGCGATCGTTGCGATCGCATGTGTCGCACGTCAGGCGGTCGATACGTATCTTATTGCTGTGCGGTCGTTGCGGTCGTTACGGCCGGCGACGACTATGTATGGGCCGTAACGCAGTGTGTTGTCCTCCGCTAACCGCTTATGCGGTGCGGAAAGGGTCCCGCTGTGGGACCGCCATTGAGCTACGGGAGACGCACAGGTGTGCAAGAGCTACAGCACAACCCTGTCGCGCCCTTCGCCGTCATGCTGAAAGTCATTATTTAACCCCCAACGTAGCTGCAGGTAGTAAGCTGCAGCAGCTTCCAGCTGCAGTCAGCCCGCTGGCATGTGATGGACTCGTCTCACTCTTTTCGGCTACCTCCTATGGTGAAGGAATCCTTCCCGAAAAATCTCGGCTACACGCATATGTCACTTGTGATCACTAGTGACAACATAGAAAGTTTCACGCGCAAAGATTCAGTTTCCGAAGAGAAACAGATCTACAAAAAACACACTATGGACGACGAAGGTAATTGGCGCGGAGCCAAGGGTGGGACATGGAAGGAAGTCCGCCTTGAGGCGGCTACGTATCAGGCGATGAAATGAACGAATGGGTAAAGCGTGCGATTTTGGAGAGTAGAGAAAAATCGATCGATAGAACAGGATGCAGTGGAAGTGTGAGATGTTAGTGCATAAGTCAAAAGGCCAGACAGAGTTTTAGTCAGGCACTCCGAATCCAGTGAAGCATTCGTCGCCTTGAAATGCTGTGACAGATGTCCAGCGGTATTTGGAACGGTAGCAGCGCTTTCGTTTTTCAATTTTTTAACGCAATGACGACATTGCGCGTTTTGTGCTTTTGCACCGCATGGGACAAGAGTGATTTTGCGAGAGCAGCCGCCAAATTCATGGATTTCAGGCTGTAAATCCGCAACACTTATATGCGATGAAATGTTTTAATAGATGTTCAACCTGTTATCTTATCAGTTATATACTCGAGATCCGTAAGTTGGGGTAGGCGTGTCACCGGAAGTGACGTGTACTTGATAGAATCTATGTGGATAAGGGGCTTCCAATATACATCGCGAGATATCAGCAAAGCATGCTGGCAACGACTTATCTACGCAACTTCTATCAAGTCCACGTCACTTCCGGTGACACGCCTACCCCAACTTTCGGATCTCGACTGTACAGTAATGGAAGTTTGACCGAAAATCACATGTTAAGGTCATGAAGAGGAGAATTTTACTTACTTTCCCTTTAGTGGTTCCAAAATTAATTTGGACGTGGTTGTTTCAGTAAAAACACATATCTTCCCATACGAGTAGGTTTGTATTCACTTCTGTTATTCCTTTTTATCAACATGTCTACGTTATTGAAAAGAAAACGAGGAATGAATTGAACAGACATATCCGTAAGGTCTGGAAAACGTCTGCCAAACTAAAGAATATTTGGCCTTTCTGTGAGCCATGTGGTTTTTAAGTATGCTAATGTATGACCTATAGAATGAGTACAAAGACCTTAGGAATAAGTCGCACAAGCGCAAGAAAAAGGGATGACTTGGGTGGGACGCGTTACCGCGTCACAATGTCCCACGAGGTGCGCAAAGTGGGACGCGTTACCGCGTCACGCTGTCGTCAACGTGTTAACAACATTGCAATTTTTTGCTCTTTTCGTTTTATCGTGAACGATGGGTCCCAAAGCGGTAAATTATGGATAGAAGAATAGAATCAATATTTCCGATGGTTTTTTTAACTAAATTGTGATCCGGAGGTCAAATTGGTGATTTTTTTTGATCTTTCGATTCACGGACTGTGACCCGCCATCTCGTAATGACGGGTACCCCCCAGGAGGCCCGTCGCGAGGTCGCGAGGCAAGAAGGCAGTCGGCGGACGAGTTGCAGCGGCGTGTTGTGCGAATAGTAGGACGTACGAGTGGACCACTGTCGCGACGCCGGTGCGGCAAGCGTGGGGCAAGAAGACGTACGAGCGGCTTGCTGACCGGTGCCGTGATTTTAGATGATGTGCGGAGGGACACGCGCCTGCATTTGCCTGCCACGCTACCTGCGGTCCTCATCCTCCGCTGCCCCTTGTTCTGTCCTCCTGTCGGAAGTCCACTGCGCTTTCCTGATGACGGCAGATGCGCTTGACCCATCCTGCACTTCCCAAGATGTTGCCTGTCGCCTGCGCTACTAACCTCCCGCTTACCATGACCATGTTACATTGATATTGACGTTGTTAGTAATTGCGGTCAACAGATATTGATTTTCTAAGAAACCGCACTTGTGAAAGAAAGTGAATAAAGTATTTAAAGAATGCGCTTCACTTTCTGCGCGTTACTTCGTACATAACAGAACACAAATAGTAAAAGGTGGCTTTATGCCTATTACACAATATGCGAACTTAAGACTACTAAACCTACGGGATGGTGTCCTCGCCTCATTAGGGGTCGCCGATACCACGAGCCCCCTCGTCCTTGCGCGACAGTGTTAGCCGGGGGGCGTTCGGCACGTCCGGGCACTGTCCGTAGAGGGACGAGGGTTCCTGCGCACTCCATCCTGGCCATCGGGGCTTGGCGTCCTCGTGTTCCATACCATTCGCGCACCAAGGGTTGTCCGGGGGACGGACAACTGCGCCTTCACACCAGAACGGGTGCTGCGGGAATCCTCAGCCGACTGCGCAATAAGGGCTATGCGCTCGAACGAAGAGAGTAGGAATACAGGATCGGCAACAGTGAGGAAGAGACGACTGTGCAGGACAACACAGGAGACGACACGTGAGACGACCGTCCGTGACGGTGACGCTGGAGACGACTGACGCTGGAATGAGCGGGAACTTCCAGAACCAGAATTGGCGGGAACTGCTGCGTACTCGACATATGCGCGATAGGACCCAATGCGGAACTCTGACGACCCGACCTTTAAACATCTTCCGACTCTTGCGCGTGTAGCTTGACAGATGAGACGTGACGACAGACACTGCGCGTAGAGGTCGTACGAGAGTCACGACAGACACTGGTATTTGAAGCACGCTGGCCGTATTATGGCGGCCCGCCTGTTCATCATGGGATAGATAGGCAGGTGGACAAGTGTTGATGTCGGGCCCCTTTTGCGGCTTGAAAGTACGCGACAAAGGCGCAAGGAGCTCGTCCAACCCGCAACTCACACCTTCGTCCGCAAGCCCCACCCTTCGCTGTCGGTTGCCACGTGGCGCTGCTTGAAAAGCGCGGGCGCATTTGAGGCAGTGGTCCCAGCGCGATCCAATGTTATTGACACTGGAGCAAGTAGAGTTAGGTTCGTGAAACTCGTCCAATTCGCCTCTTCTCTATCCCAAGGTGGAATGTGGCTGAAATAGGGGAGGTCTCTGTACGGGGCGTAATCGGTGGTTTCGTTTGCTTTCCTTCTTTTACAGACCACCTCCCACCTATAGCTTCATAACTGAACGCTTTTCCACACCTATTTTATCCCGAATCTTGTCTTTAATAATGCAAAATCTACAGTAACGTGCGCAACTCGTCCTACGTGCGCACTCGTCGCCGACTTGGCCTTCTTGCCGGCGCGCGGCTCCTGGGGTATCCGTAATGAACTTGCTTAATTTTCGATTTATCTACATAATAAGGTAGGCAGATGCAACAACAAAGATGTCATTAATAATCCTAAGGTTGTCCTGTGTGTCTAGACGGAGATAACGCTTGCAGGGAACTTTGCGGTTCTTATAGAGCTTCAGCTGAATCATGTCTATGGCCAGTGGCAAGTCCACTGTATATGTTACAGTGTTCGTTTTGTTGAGTAAAGAAAGAGGCTCTTCGTTGTTTCCTTAATCCCTGTTCATGCACTTATCCTGGGTTCTGTTTTGGCTTGAGGTCAGAATCCAGGTCACCTCCTCTTTTAGGAGCTGGGCCTAAGCGTAATGGTCTTTATACTTTTGTTCCTACGTCACCTACAGCATAAAACGCTTTTCGACACCGGAAAAGACGGCTTATTGCAACTACACAAAAAATGTTCCCCACTGTACAAATTCTGAAGTGAGACGATGACGAATACCGTAGATATTTGAAAAACCGACCAGAGAGTTATCTGATCTAAATGTGAATAGATGTAAGCACACACTTGAAAAGATAAAGGTGTATGTTTAAATCACCTCAAGATCCGACAGATGATAGAATCGACTTAACCCGTCAGACCTACGAAAAGAATCACCTCGACACTTTTGATAGATTCCTGTAATCCAGGATCCTCTAGTGCCCGAATGATAAGGTATCATTTCTGCAATATCGTACCTGTGCTGTGACCTCTAACAAGGTTTTATTCTGCTATCTGTGAATCTATAGTTCAGCGAATTAATGCTAATACCAGGCTGTAGAGATCCTTATTAACGGAAATCCAGCGAGTCGAATAATTAGGAATTTTCGGGAAGCAGATTCCCGAAAGCCGCAACTCTTGGACTGAGACTAAACCTGGACTGAGATATCCTAGGATGGCATCGTAAACAACGATGCTTGTACAATAACATGTTATTGTCTATCATGTGAGAACATGATGAAATACAGTCATCCCCGATGACGAAATCCTCCTTTCCTACTGTCGAAAGCAGCACGTATAACTAGCTGCTATTTTGCTATTTTGCGCCAACCGTAGACAAGTTGACTTCAAAAGACAACGACAGAACTGATGCGATGGGCTGGACAATGAGCTGATGGTGAGATGACTTCGAAGAAATCATTTGTCACTGTATGAACTTTTTCAACTATTTGCGACTGGTGGGAGCGTTCTGATTTGTGCACATATGCTACTGAGTTGTGGAAGGTTAGATGTATTTGGACCCGTTAAATGAGGATTCCACGGCAAGAACGGAGGTCGAAGAAGGGGAAATCGCCTAGTAGGGAGACAGGCGGACCTTCTGAGGGTGCGGACTTGAAACTCAATTGGTAGCGAAAAATTTGTCCTTGGTGATGTAGCATGACTCACTCTTGACGCCGTTGGCACAGTACGCCCACCGACTATCTAATCACTCGCCGGCAAGTTACCTGCGCGAAAGTGCTGAGACTGGTGTCAACGTGCGTTGAGCAAGAATTTGAACTTTCCTACACCCTCTCCCTACTATTGAAAGGTAAAGTTCCTCCCAACCCCCACGTATACTGTTTAAAGGACGAATTCACGATGAAAAAGCAACCCATTTCAAATTAACCTAGGGATGGTGAGTGGTACACGAAAGAAGGAAGAACCATGAGAAACGGCCCAGAACCCGAGAAATGGGACCCCTTCCTTGCCCGTTGATTCGAGCATTGATGCGACTCTCATCGCTGTGCCCTCTTCAACACTACGCTCTCTCAGCTATCTAATCACTCGCACGTATTGAATCATGCGGACGAGTGATCAGATGATCGGTGGGCGGAGATCGCCGGACCCGCCAGCTTTGAGGCATGATAGGTCGCCGAGGTCAAATTTTTCCATGCGAATTGCGCGTCAGTTCGCACCCTCAGGAGGTCCGTGGGTCCCTCAACTAGGTCAGTTTCCCTTTTCTTGACCTTCATTCTAATCGTGAATTCTCTTTAACTGTCATATAATTTATACACTCAGAATGGTCCCCGCAACCGCGGACCTGGCAAGCTTTACATCTTCCGACTAATGTCGCTTCCTCCTGTGTCTCAACAACCGTCTGGAAAGGTGACACTTTGCAGCGGAAGAGGTTCCATATAGTAGAAGGGATCGCCATAAGCATGACATGACTGTAAATTTTCCGCCTCCCCTTCCCATACTCACTTTCTTCCTGTGTCCTCTGACTTGACTCAAGTCCTGTGAGCTACCCGATTTGTTAGCGGTTTGTTTATCCCATGAGCTTCCTTCTCACTCACTTCATTTTGCGGACGGACATAAGATACATACATACATACATACATACATACATACATACATACATACATACATACATACATACATACATACATACATACATACATACATACATACATACATACATACATACATACATACATACATACATACATACATACATACAACCGACACACAAAGTTAGCGCTTTATAAAATAGAAGGACCGTGCGTTGAGCAGATTTCAAACTTTTTACAACCCCTCTCCCTTTTAAAAGGTATCAGTTCCCCTCCCCGACGTGTACCTTATTAACTATTTATTTGTTTATACATATTTTAATGCCCATCAAAAAATGAGAAATTCAAATTGCTTCTTCGAAGCGTTCAAACTTTGCAAATGTTGAATTCTTTTAAAAATGATCTCGTTGTTCGTTTTTTGTGCACACGCGAGTTTTCGACATTCAAACATTCATAACTTTCTTCATAATCAACTTTTTGCAGATGTCTAAGGCTAATTAGAAACTAGAAGATTAGAGCTTTCGAACAAGCATTGGACCTTTCCAAAGATCGTTCTCGGAAAATGGTCCCAGTGTTCCCTTTCAGGGGTTTGTATTAGTTTGGTTGCCGGAAGGCGCGAGATTTCATCATTCAAACGCTCGCAAGTTCTTTAACCATTAACTTTTTGCAGATCGCTAAGGCCGATCACAGACTATAAGATCAGAAATGCCAAGGATTTTTTGAAAGACTACTCTTCCATGAAATAGGCCCATTGTTCCGTTTTTCCCTATGGCTTTTTTGGGCCATTTCCCTGGAGCGCGAGTTTTCAACTTTTGAGCGCTCATAAGTTGTTTCAAAGTTTGCATAAGGAGAAGAGGTAAAGCTGACTGATATTTACAATATGAGGGGTTTGGGCTGAATTCCCTGAAAGGCTTCATAATGGGAACCTTTCCACTGCCAAAACTCTCTATCAGGGCTCAGAACTGATAGAGAATTTTGGCAGAAATCAGCCGAATTTGATGCAACATCTTCCACTGGCTTGGTCTCAAAGCATCAACATTCCTCTAAAAGAACCTCTTCGCTCGTCTGGAACTGGAATATGAAGAAATTTAGTCAGAAATCCTGTTCTGGGATGCGCCATTCAATCTGCTGTGGTGAATAGTCTCATTGGTAATCTCTCCTCCTTCGCCATGTCTTGGTACCTTCAAATTTTGTAACTAATACATACTCGAGCTCACGATTCCCACCACCCCCATTGGCCAAATACACCCTCTCGTTGATCTTTGCGCAACAGAGTTGACCCAGTCCACAACACCTGAAAGCGATCCATGCATTTTCACGGCCAATCCCCACCCAGGGAATTGTTTATGGTGTGTTTGATGTTTTTAAAGGCTGTGTTATTGCCTATTCCTGTATCTCCAACGATAACCGATTGTTAACGTTGTCCTATGCTCGCCATAACCGCGCAGCGCAAGTCATAAAAGAGGTTGTAAGGTCGTAGAATTGCAATAATGGAATGTCCGGCCCTCTTTGGTCCAGTCACAAGGTGTATTTGGTTAAGCCATAACAAAGTAATACCGCTCCTTGAATGATTGGCTCAGAAAGATGAAGAGCTCGAGGGTGAACAAAATGGCGGGAATTACCCTGCGATTCCTCTTTAAGCTTCCTGGGTAAATGAACTAGTGGTCGGAAAATGTCGGAAAACTTGAAAATTGCTCGCGAAACCTTGAATGAACGTTCTCTTAGTAGTAATCCCGCTGGAGGTAAGCAAACCAGCCCTTTTGGCGTTTCTGCTTGGGGCCGTATGGTGAATGTTGGGGAGGAGATGGGTCCCCGAGCTCGACAGACTACTTGAACTTGATCGGTACGGTAGGAGAGTGATGACGAAGTTGTGCAGCTAGGTCCAGAGCTCCGCCAAAGGGCTGGTTTGCTCACCTTAGGGCATTGGAAAGTAGACGGCGCTCGTCTCTCGCAGGTCCGTCCTCTCTTTAAGGCTTAGTCCTGAGGTAAGCATCAAATTGAGGCGGTTTTCAAGGACCGAGTTGAAGTAGTCCGTCGACCGTCGGGGACCCCATCCCCTCCCCAACATTCAGCATACGGCCCCAGCAGAAACGCCAAAAGGGCTGGTTTGCTTACTTCATCCCGCTGTACAATGGCTGAAGGGTCCAATGTCTAGGCGGAGTGGTGAAGGTCACGTACGCTATTTAAAAAAAGTCCTGAAAAACTTTGCTTCCCTGACTCCCTGATTCCCTAACTTTTGAATCCTGTTGTTTCCGATTACTTTCAAAGCAGTTGAACCTCAAAATCCCGGAACCAAACCGCCTTTCGTTTGGTGAACGTGTCGCTGCTTTCATCGTCGTAAATGTCCCTCCCGCTGCGTCGGACACTCCCCTGGCCTCCGCTGATAACATTTCATCCGAAGGCATCGCCATCCCTAGACTTCTTCGGCTATCCGTAGGCCGCTACAGTCAGCATGAAGTGCCGAATTGTTGTCAAGGACTATCTCTCCGTATTCTTAGTATGTGCAGGTAGTTTTTGCACACTGCTCAGCTGGCTGCTCTTGACAAGATTTGTTCGGAACGAATTTGCGTTGATGGAGTCCGCTGTGATAGACGTGAACGCTGAATTTGATGTTTGTTACTTTCCTATTTTCACTGTCTTTCGGGTCTTCTATGGGATTTTAAGGCGCAAACGTCGGAGGCTTGGAAAACTCTTCGCGGCTTCAACCTTGACAGCGAGCTGCTTCGCCAGCGGAGAGAGGTGTGTTCTTTTCCTTGGAAGGATTCTGTGAAAGATGCTCATCTGCAATGACCATCCAAACTAGTTATGATGTAAGATTAAAATGTTAACGCACTAAGAGGGGCATGGATAAGGCTTAAAACCGTAGAAAACACTTTAGGAGCACTGTTTGCTGCTTCCTGAAAGGACGGCTGCGGAATTCATCGCTAGTGAAAGGCTTAAACAGTCGTCGAGCTCGTCCCATTCTTCAAGCTGGAAGTCAGCTACTGAGCTTCAAAGGGGGGGGGGGGGTAGGGTTTCTTTGGTTTTTTTGCGGCAGATCCTCAAGGATGCTCGGCAGCCGAGCCGGTGCTAGGTATAGGCTTGAAATTCTATTTCAACACATAGACCCTGCTTCCAATGTGGTAAAAGAGCTAAGGCTTTGAACAAAACTCCTCCCCTCTCCCCAAGTTTCGATCTAGTGCCAAAATCCACCAATAAACATCGACCTACCCCACAGGTCAGGGACACGTCTGCAGGACACCTCACAACTTCACATAGGCTGACCCCGCTGATCACTGCTGTGTGAGCTACTACATCCATTCTCAAACGTCACATCATTTCTGAGTGAAGTTCAAACGCGTGGCGCACTACAAAAAGGGTTGATCGACGCCACATGCTTTATCATTTTATTCTCACGATTAGAACGTTCACGTTTATCTCCTAAACTTGGAAGAAATCACATCTGAACCGTATTTCGCTGGAAACAATTGCTTTCGTAATTTTAGGTGCACATGCAGCAACTATCCAGAGCGATGACCGTCGGAATTTTCAATTATGGACTCAACCCGCCACCGGAAGACAACTATGCTGCAATCGACGTTAGAGAGGAAAAAGTATATGTAGTGACGCACATATTTCCAATGCATTTGAATTCAAATTGCCCAAAAGTTCCTTTCTTTCTCTTGCTGTTCTAATCCAAATCGCCTTTTCCAGGTCGGAGATCGTGTCGAACCCGTTGAAGAGCCACCATATGTAGAGGAGGTATCTGAAAAATACACCACTTTGGCGTTTTTTTCTTTGCCACAAGTCCCTTCTCATTTTAGGAATACGTTGGCGATTATCAACCGATCTACCACTACCCTTCCAGTAGTTCGAGGTATATTTTTCTTCTTTCCATGCAGGTGTTAAAAGACATTTGTCGATTTTTTACAGTATTATACACAGCAGCAAATTACCCAGCTGTCTGCATCTAGCGACCTTTAGGAGGATTCAATGGGAGGGATTTGTCGCGACATTTGTCGCGACCTTTATACGTAGCTTCGTTAAACCGTTGGCTGAATTCGGAATTTGGCAACCATGGAAATGGAAACGCTAGCCGTCCTGATTAAAACGTCACTTTACTCTTTGTAGATGAATAGGAATTCATTTCGACTCATTCAGTGTCCCAATATTCTTAATAGGACTCTCATTCAGCTACTATTTGGACACAGGCGCAACGTTTCGGGTTAGAGCCGGACCGGCGGGTACCCAACAGAACAGTATGAGTATTACGTCGAGGAAGGCATTCCGGACAATCCCCATGGTTTTGTAGTTCCAAAGACTCACTCCAACCTACAACCAAGCTCCCACGTCCAAACTCGACGATTTTTTTAAACAGTAACTGATCATGCTCGAAGAAGGATTTCACACTTCACGATAAGGTCTGAGGTCGAAGAAGTGGAAATATGTCACGTCGAAAGTCAGGCGCCTATCTACCCCCCCCCCCCAAGGATGCGGGACTATGCGAGTTTCGCCGCGAATTATGCCCCCAGCGGCCTACTGTAGTTATAATGCACCGCGCCGCGCCACCCCCCACAGGGTCGGTCCTATCGTTGCTACTTTTCGAAAAATTTTTACGACCCCCCTCCCCCAAGGTGGATTTGATACGACCCCCTTTTCCCTACCTCCACCATCTCCATCTTCCATCAGAACCCCGCCCACTTTTTCCTCCAAAAATCCCGTCGAGCGGGGATATATATAGTCACTCTGAAACAGTAAAATTACCAAAATTCTCAAAATTTCAGCCAATTTATCCCATTTCTACCTATAATCCCACTGCTTCATTTTCTAGGGGGAGTATATACGCGCGCTGAAACAGCAAATTTTCTCCCGCGCCACTCCCCACTCATTTTATAGCACTTCTAAATCGAAACAGTAATACCCCCCCCCTTCACAAAACTATCGAAATCCACCCCCACTGCTACTTTAGCAACATCGGGTGACTCTCTAGTGACCACTCGCTTGGTTCTGACTTCAACATTACTTGCATGTGCACAAAGAAGTCAGCGATACACCACTGATGAGAGCCTAACGTGAAATCGACGGGCACTCGAATGGGGGGTTGGTTTCTTACACTCGTTTCCGTTTTCCCATGAGTAGCTCCCCTGCCCTGCATCCTGCATCAATGACTACTTCTACATTTCTGATGGGCTGCCTTCTTCTCGCGAACTTTGCATTAAAGCCATAGCCATCCTTACTCAAAAATTGCTCCAGAAGGGGAGATTAGGTATAGCATAGCCGAAACGGAAAATTGGACTCATTTGTCTGAGACTTTGGGATTTCGTCATTGACTGTTTTATCGCTACTTGAAAACATTAACGTTTGCTGTGTTATTTCTGTAAACACACTGCCGGTCCTACAGAAATTGACCCACTCCCCTCCAGTAATAGTGATTGAGAATCTCTTCCCATTGATGATTCCTCGGCCTTGACTTACTCTCCCAGCTACTGATGAATGCGCGTCGTTGACTTGAACCCAACCATTAGTATACGTATTTGTTGGCGTGCCATGAGTCGATTTGTAGAGTACACTCCCACTTCAAAAAGGCCAGCAAGTTGGTGGGCAAACACCTCCACACAAGTGACGCCGGGTAAATCTGTGCAATGCTGTCTTCATTAGTGATATCTGGTTAGTAAATGATAGTTGTAATTACTGTCAACTGATCGAATACAACTGTAACAGGTTAATCATTTCATTGGCAAAAAAATTTGCATTTTCTGGAGGCCGTCGTCACTTGTGGTGTATGGTCTGCACCGCACAATTTCTGGCTTTTTGAAGGGAAGTGTAGTTAACTTGAGGCATTTTTGGAGCGTGGAGCCGTAAGGGACACAAGCAAGGCGAGGGAGCAAACGCAAGGTGTGAGGACGGAAGAGAGTGAAAAGAGCCTCACTTAAACCAACTGTTCAACTGTATAGCGCGTACCAAATCAACATATCGACCGTTGAAGTCAGCAGCAGTACGCAAAACTTCGGGCAATTGTCGATTTGTCATTGTAGGAATTAGGAACTTTTTGTCGACCAACATTTGGAAGTCGGATTTGCAGTCCTTTTCGTCGTCGAGCTTTCTGTTCTCCAGGTAATGAGCGAGCGAGCAGGAAAGGTGGAAGACGTGTATGGATAGGTTTGACGAATATGGCAGACGGGCAACCGCGGTCCAGCCTAGCTTGAGAATCTTGTGGCATGAGACCGAAGACACGCGCGGACGCGCGTTGTCGTGAAGCAGATTGACTTGTCGCTGTTTTCCGTGAAGCTTTTTCGCAATCGTTTCGAGCAGCTAGCAGTGGTAGCCCTTGTCATCGTTGATCCTGCAGACAGAACATCACCCATGGAATAATGCCGTCACAATTCCAAAAATTTGACAGCATCACCATTTTCCCATAATTGTCAGGTCGAGGCAGTGAAACTCTGGTTTTGCCTACTCCGAGCCACTGCTGATTCGGCGAGTGGTTGACACAGTAGATCCGCATGTCTCAGGCAGTGACCACATGCCGCAACCTATTTGTGCGACGAGAGATAAATGTATAGATATCCCCTCGGTGAAATCGTGCGTTACTTATAGACCACATTTCCAAGACTTGTCTAATTCCTCAAGAGCCTAAATGGAGTGCATGTGGAAAGCACTCAAGACGCTCTGCTATATAGTGTGACGAATGCCTCGAATCATCCTCGATTACAGCGCAGACGACGTCAAGAGGGATAGTCGTCGCACGTTGCGTCGGAGGGATAGAAGTCATCGTTGCTAGAGTTCGAGCCATCCTGAAACAGCCGCGTGAGAGATCGTGCCCTAGTCTATCGAAGGACTGATTCTGAATGCCTTTCGTGGGCGGAGGTCTCCAGGCGAAGCTCGCGCAGGATAAGCGCTTGGATGGTTTCACGGAGAAGATGATTTTGTACGATGCAAACGCCATTACTGGAGAAGCTGATTGGAGCGCAGTTCTCAGCACAGTTCGCTCTTTTTATATACCACCAATGGAAGGCGACACCATCTCGCCCAAACTCTTCAGCGCCGCTCTCGAGAACGTCATGCGTCAACTGGAATGGGAAGACATGGGAGTGAAGGTCGACGGCCGGCAACTACACCACCTTCGTTTTGCTGACGACATCGTTCTTATAACGCCGAACATCGCCTGTGGTAAGGTTGGTCTACAGCTGAACCTAACGAAGACGATGTTTATGAGAAACGGATTGGTTCCTGATGCCCCATTCACGCTCAACGGAACGAACATCACCGAATGCTCCAGCTACGTGTACCTAGGTCGGGAAATCAATATGATGAACGATCTAGCTCCAGAGCTGAGCAGGAGGAAACGAGCGGCTTGGGGAGCGTATAAGAACATCGAGGGAGTAGTGAAGAAGACGAAGAACATCCGACT
>MU869902.1:10245-35831 GCA_036418205.1 Ostertagia ostertagi | reverse complement strand
AATCAGTTTGACCAATTTTCGGTTTTAGACGCGATGGCAAACTGGATAGTTTCATTAGCCTACACAATCCAATTCACCATACATGTCAAGCAGCAGTGACTGCAGGGTGGCGAAAAATTACGTGCGCCACGAAAAATGTCCTGGTTTCATTTTTTGTTCATGAGCAAAGAAAGATAAGATTGTTGTGGCCCTGCTTTTAGACCACCATAGCTTTTTTGAATACCTCTTCATGATATATCTTCGCATTGATTTCCATGACTTTATCGATAAACATAAATGGAGGGTCGCCCATAGCACTGATGCTGATCCAATAGCACTGATGCTGATTCATCAAACTTTCAGCGAACGGAATTCTTGCAGGTAATTTCCAATTACAAATGTTCCAAAGAGCTGAGCAAAAAAGTTGAAGGTAATTTAGGAGTTTTTAGCTGCTTGCGTTGGCGAATTTTTTCGTCAAACCAGAGCACTCTCCAGCTTCGCCGCACCATGGGATCAATGTCAAAACTAATTCAGAGGTAAATCAAAACTGACAGCGGCTTTTTCAGAACGTTTGTATAATAATTGAACGTTAGAGACTGCTGATTTATGAAATTAATTTCCTCCGAACTTTTATGGACCAAAAATGAAGTCAGGACGTTTTTTTATGGCGCACATAACTTTTCGCCACCCTGTAGAAATCAGCTTTTCATACAACATTTGCAAACCCACTACGCGCATCACAGGACCTTCAAGGTGAGCGGATATGTCACATCTATTTTTGCCTCATTCATTACCGATTTCAATACCAGGGTCGAAAACATTAGCAAGATTACAAATGAAGTTCTTCCTGATTCTCGAATACCGTGGCGCGTCGAAACTTGGCGATCGGAAGATAGGCCATTATAATCGAGGTAGAGGTGGAAAGCGGGATAAAGAAAAACATGAGAAACGATGCAGAACACGAGAAAAAGGACCCATTTTCTTGCCCGTTCTTTTCCGTACTGATGCGACTGCTGCTCCCTTCAATGCTGACGCACTCTCTAACAAAGGACTAGAGACCTGCGGCGAGTGGTTAGCCATTCGTTGGGCGTACGAGGGAAAATCATGCTGGATCGCGGCGGTGATGTCCTTCGCTGCAGAGTGCGGGTCGTCCGCACCCTCAAAGGGTTCGCCTGTCTTTCCATTAGGAAGTTCCCCTTCCCTTCTTCGACCATCAAGCTCATCGCGGAATCTTCCTTAAAGGAGGATTGCACGGAAAGAACGAAGGTCGAAGAAGGGAGAAATCGCCTAGTGGGGGAGAGCGGTGAATCTCTTATCTCTTGAGGGTGGCGACGATCACGCAATCGCATGAAAGATTTGATCGCTCTGAAATCTAGCAATGGCTCAAAGTTGGCGAGTTCGGCGATCTCCGCCCACCGATCGTCTGATCACTCGCCGTAGTACAATAGGTGGCGCGTGATTAGATAGCTGGGAGAGCGTAGGGTTGAAGAGGCAAAGCGATGAGAGTCCCATCAATGCTCCAAATCAACGGACAAGGAAGGTCTCATTTCTCCGGTTCTGGGCCGTTTTTCGTGGTTTCGCTTTCTTTCTGGTACTACTCACCATCTCTACCTCAGTTAAAAATGGGTTGCTTTTGCCATCGTAAATTCGTCCTTTAAGCCAGTTTACCAGTAACACTAGTCTCTGCAGTTTTGTCTAATATAACTTAGTGCATTCATGCGTTTTAGTACAAGTCTGGAATGGAGAAGGCGATGTGCATAGAACAACGCCGGAGGAACCTTTTGAATCTTACTGTTCTTTTGCTTTTGAAACGGCCTACCCGCGAATTCCGAGCAGCGACAGGTTACTGAAGGAAGAGGAGATTACGATAAAAAGATAGCGCATCGGGCAAGTATACGTGCTCCACAAGGTAGCAGCTTGGCAGATGAGGAAGCGAGGTGTGGCGCTTTCTTGAGCAAAGGTGCACTGGGTGCTAAGCGGTACTTGAAAATGGCTCCGCCACTCAAACGCCCCACCCAGTAGTTTAGTTGTTGATTTAGGTGAGCTGTGTTGCCAGCATCGGCACAAATAGAGCAACTGGACTCGGATTGATTGTCATGGTGCCGCTGAATGCGTTGCGGGCAGCAGCAAAGTCACCTTTCAGTGATCTTGTCACAACTTTTTTTACTCAACAAAAATATCCGAGTTTTTCCAGAGTAGAAATTCCACAAAGTGCGGACCTCGCGGATGGTTTTGGCACTGCAGCTTACTGAATTCAGGCGAACTTGTTGGAGTGTCAATGCCTGGCCTGTCAAGAGCTGGCATCCAACCAGGAGAGGGAAAAGAACCGTTCTCCATGTTGATGCCCAGTCACATGTCGCACATACGACTTGGTAAGGGGGGGGGACGAATCGACCTATCCAGCTTTGCTTCGCATAGCGCACTCAGAGGATTTCACCATCAACAAATTCCAGTTTTCAGCCATATCGACAGCATCTTGGGCAGAAAAAAATTTGGAAACAGAGACATGGTGAGAGAAACCTCCGCCGATATCCGCGCTTCTACGGTCCCTATTTTTTGGGACGTGCATTAAGTCAGCATGGTTCTTGTGAAGAGAGGTGCATAGTTCCCAGCCCTTTTTTCTTACTATTAAAAATGTTGGGTTTGAGCTGAGATATATTGTTTCGAAGATGGGAGGCAAAAACCCGCATTAACCTCTGACAACCTAATAAAAGGATAAAGGATAAGGCATTTGCCGTTGATCAATCCCTTTTGGGATGCGACACGCATTCTACTTCCATTTGTACGTTCGCAGTGGCATTTGAATGCGATGTGGCCTATACAATGACTTGCGGGGGCCAGCCGATGTACAAGTCAGCGTTTTTTTGTCCTCCCAGACAAGTCTGGTACCAATCAAGCGACCACGCGGGGATGCAAGGCTTGGTCGTGCCACTTTTCACTACACCACTTCCGCCCTCGGACAACCTAATATCTGGTGATATCTCACTGAAAGGAGTTTGCCCCCTGAATAAAATACCAACGCGGGGCGGGACAAGAAAGCTTGCGCCACATGATGGCACACGCGATACTCAATGTGTTCAACAACCAACTCAAGGTTGTTTTTGATTTTGAGCTAACCCCTAGAAAAAGCAGAATTATTAAGAACAGGTGATCCTCCCGCAGCAAAAAGATAGCTGCAGTATGACAGGGAACTTTTGCCTTTACTATCTTGTTTATATTTTGGAATATTTTTGAAGCAAAAAAAAAGTTTTAATCTTGTTCATACCATTGTGTGACATTCGTTAGTGATCGAGATGTCGCATAACCGGAAAAGCAGCACATTGTGGCCGCCAGAAGTGCCGTAGCGAGTGCCAAGCAAATACCGGTGACGTCACTCTGAATTTCTTCTGCTTGAAATTAACATTACACAGGTGAGATTGCTGGGTTTTTGAAAACACGGTAAGCTTATTCAATTATATCAGCTTTCACTTAACCCTTTGACGACCGCGCGCTCTAAACGTGTCTAGCGTGTGGGACCGCACACCAGACACGCATGTGGCCCGCCGGAGGGCCAAGCGGTCCCAGGAGACCGCATTTTTGCTCAATTATAGCAACATTGATTAAATTGCAAACTTTCTTAGGTAAGTCGTCGTACTAATCAACCATACATTGCATCGCAGATGGATTACTAGGAAAGTACTGAAAAAGACCAATGGAAAAGTCCTAGGAATATTAGTGTAACAGAAGTGTTTTGATAATACAGTTGGAGTTGCAACTACCGCAAACAAGTCGTTTTCTTGAGCAAAACTTGCATTCAAAAATCGACCAGATTTGAATACAAACGCTTCTTTTAGCTTCTTCCAATAGTCAATGTGTTGTCAATAACAAGTAACTTTTTTCAATAGACGGTTACTACCACTCACTGAATTCCAATTTAGTGGCTTCAATTGAAACCTTAGTATAGCTAGCCTTTTTGACAAGGCAGCCGTTTGCTGCACCAACCAGAACTCTCCCTTTTACTTACATGCTATTTGTATTAAATCTAATTTGTATGACACCTAAATGACAATATTTTTTACAAACCAAACAAGCCCGGTGAAGCCCGCAACGACTGGGTCCTATCGACTGAACCATGCAAGGAATATTACTAGTGTGGCAACAGTTGCAGTAAAGATCACTGCTCCAGTTTTTCAGGAAACCACCACAGGTGCTGTGTTCTTATTCTGTGGGTCATGATGATATTTTTGCTAACATTACCATTAGAAGTGTTTCTAGGCCTATTGTTTCTGGATTTCTCCCTAGAAAAAAGCAATTCGTGGACCACTGTGTATATAGCCTTGTTAGGGTGTTGTGAACATAATAAGTAACTAAAATTTCCAAAAATTCCAAAAGGGAGGAAATACAAGAAACTAGTTGCCATGGCCCGCCGGCGGGCCACACGGTCCCACACGACCGATTTGGTGTGGCCCGCCGGCGGGCCATACGGTCGTCAAAGGGTTAAGACCACTGACAAGAATGGTACACCTTCGTAGATGTACGCGTATTTGCAATTTATGCCAACCGGCGAAACTGAAAGCTGAAGGACTCATTTCAGTCGGCAGGTCGGCAGTAAGGATCCCAGCGAAGGGTGCATAACGCTCTAGGAAATCGTCGACCCTGGTTGTGAAGTGTGTGAGAACGACGTCGAGAGTGAATGCACTCGCGGAGAGTACAGACAGCTCGCGTGTGGCAAAGGTGAATGTCGACGACTGTACAGGCAAAAATCCTCGACGAGTCGTCAATGAATCTTCGACCGAGTCACCCTGCCCCTGTTGCCCACGTCTGATTTTCTGGACTACAGCGCGCTTCTTCCAATACTTTGCGCTGGAACTTCTCTCAAGTACTGCTAGGACTGCCTATGCCTGAATTCTATCGAAAGGCTCAGAAATTCGTTTCTTCTTTTGCTGCTGACTACTTTCTAAAAACATTCACACTTTTAATGTCATAAGTTCCCAAACCTTCAGTTGTTGAGAGTACGGTATTAACTGCGTGGCAGCGATCGACAAAGTGATGGATGGCAGGACTATTGCGCCGAATGATGCAGCACTTAGGAGGATGATGTAGATTAAATAGGATGACCTGAAATATGCCTAAATTGGTAATGCATTTCCACTTTCTGTATACATCTGTAGCATCTGTACTTCGATGCAATTAGTCCTTTTAGTTATTCTGAACGAATATTGCCAGTAGAAAGGCAGGAGTAGGTACAATGGCAACTGCTGCCTTTAATTAGCTCATAGTCTTAACCTAGGGGAAATCCGGGATCGACTAGGGCGCATGCATTTTACCACTAGATTAGTACCAGTTGTATGGACCAGTCTGCAGTTGTTGTTTTAAAGGAAGTGGTCACGGAAGTTCTTATGGAGACGATAGGGGAAGTGACGTAGTGGATTCGGTGGGGGTCCTACCTAATGGGACGACAGGTGCCGCTTCAGGGGCACTATCAACGGCGTGATAAGGCGCCGAAACCCAATTCCGGTTCGGCGTTACACCTCCTCATTAGACGTGAAAGGGGATGCAATAGCAACGTGCTAGATGACACGGTTATCGTTATCGTTCGATTTTCATGCTGGAGTGCACCTCATAATCATAACCCTATCTTCCATAGGGTTATGCTCGTCCTAACATCATCTGTCTTCGACCTTATCAGTCGACAACGCGCGGAATGCGGCGATTCACGTGGAAGCCAGCGTGATCGCTTCTTTTAAAGGAAGTGGTCACGATAATTTTCATGGGAACGATAAGGAAAGCTATGTATTGGAGTGGATAGAGGTCCTGTCCAGTGTTACAACATGTGAAGTTTCAGTGGCAGTGACGCCTTATCAATGGAGTGATAAGGCGCCGAAATCCACTTACGTTCAGCAAAAACCAAGACTTATCGATGTGGAAAGGAGTGCGATAAGAGCGTGCTAGATATGATACCGCTATCGTTATCGTCCCTTCTTCATTCTGGAGTGCACCTCTTATCAAGCAGCCGCACCTTCTTATTTCATCGTATCTTATCTTCATGGGCTTACACTCGTCCAACACTTACTGCCTCACACCTTATCGATTGATAACGCGACGGTAGCAAATTCTACGTGGAAGCCAGCGTGACCGCTTCCTTTAATACACAAACCTAGGTTACCATAATTTTGGCCCACCTTTCAATGTCGCACAGAACTATACTCCTTTTTAAAAAACGAGGAGAGCGTAGGGTGCAGAACATACACCACAAGTGACGACAGCCTCCATAAAATGTAAATGTTTTCTGCCAATGAAATAATTAGCCTGCTGCAGTTTTATTCTGTTAGTTGTCACTAATTACAGCTATAATTTACCAAAAGTCAACTATCCCTACGAACCACCACTAACCAGATTACTTGGAAGGTGTCGTCACTTGTGGTGTATGATCTGCACCCGAAGCTCTTCTCGTTTTTTCAAAGGAGCGTACGTAGGGTAGCCCACAGGGCCCAAGCTCGTACGTGCTAACATAACTTTTCGTTTTCTGGATGGGCTAAGGGTGATCTCAGACGTCCGGCAGAAAAAAAGCTGGCATGACCATTTAGTAACCCAAACGGTTCATTTGATGGGCTTCAAGAATACCATTCGATGCGTTCGCGATTTCGAATGGAGGTTGTGTGCTTGGCGCAATAAGTTTATCAGCAAAGACGATTCAGTCAAGTTCCAGTGTATTTTCGTTCAATTTATTCACTAGTTTTTATTGTTTATGGGTCTTAGATTGCAGTGAAGGCGCTAACATATGGTAGTTGTGAGTGGGACTGACCCTATTGCTGAGCCCTTTCGTCGAATAAAACCCTGATCTAGGAAAGATACACCCAGCCGGAGTGATAGTGCCTCCCACTCCAACTTCCACCGCGTTGATCTAGATATTTTATTTCGGCCACGCACACACGAACGCGATCCAGGACGTGACCGGAACTAGTGCGCTCATGGAATTCGCGAAAACATGAAGTGCACTGCAAACACGTCCACAAACCTCTATGTATGCAAGCTTCAATGCCTCTCTACGGAATTTCGGCCAAAAGTGGCCTGTTGGAGTTGCGCTCCTTTTGAAACAAAGAACCTGGAGCTTCCTTAATTTGCTGTTTAGGTCATGTTCTCGTATGGATCCTAACAAGGTCCATGGTTTGTGCCAGTGTAGGACATTCACAAATGGAGCTTGATGGGAGGCCCTGACAATTGAATAATGCCCACGGGCATTACGACCGTAAGGAACAACTGATGGATTCTTAATCAACTATACACGTTGAAACAGCAACTTCATGGAAAATTAATTCTGATCTGGTTGCATGGAAAAAGGTAGTTAAATCATTCAAATACATATTAAGCTCTGGAATAAACAATGAGATGTTCGGACCTGAGCTAGCGAAAGCTTTTATTAACAGGTTTTGACTCTCAAGTCCTCTTAAGCTTCCTCGTTTTTCGAGCCATCTTATTACTATAATATTCATTGAGATCTTACTATTTGATACAAATCGAATTGACATACAGTCGGTCAATAATTTTTGAGACACTTTGGGTGTTCTCGATTTGATTACTTATTTTATTTCTCTGATGTATTTATCCAGCGTGGTATACATCACCATTATTATCAACATGTCGTCAATGTGAGGGTCTGCACTCAATGCCTCTGTTGAAGAATTCCAAAGAGTTCCGACCGAAGGAAAATTGGATGTCGATTTTGACATCATGGTGATTCAAGTAAGATTTCCTCTCCAGAAGATGATTTAGAGAGGAGAGCTGATGGTCGTTCGTTGGCAGAAGATTAGTGCTACAAGGCGAAGTCAAAAGAAGTGACTGGTGAGAGTCTCCAATTTTTCATGAACTTTGAGGTGACTCGAACAACCTCACAAAAAATAGATTCTGTTTTACTCTACTTTTATTTTGAAAGCATCGCCATCAAGCTGTCTACGATTATCTTCAACAGTGACATTGGTATCGGTTGGTGCCAGTCCCAGCGCAAAGCCCCTTTGGTATCCCGCAATGACACAGGAAGTAAGATTTCAGAGAGAGTTTGGCTTTTGGTGTCAGAACTCCCGAATCATTTAGGCTAAGTTAGTGCGGCTTGTGGATTTGTTAGTACACTACCTCCAGCCCACATCACCGATGAGTATGATGGTTGGTTTTGAAGGGACTATGGGAAAGCAATAGGAACATGATAATGTCAGATTGGGTTTAGAGCCGATTCGGGCATAGAGCATATACGAGACAAACTCCTTTTATTGGAACCTTATCGAGATGTCTCATACTTTCACCTTGGCACATCAAAAGCTCTCTGACAAATAGCGTCCATTGATCAGATTCTTTTCCAATGGCGGCTAGAGCATCGAGGTGGCCAGTCATGGGGTGGTTGGACTGTGGATCATCTTCGAATAAGGAAGGAAGCCTGAGTGGAGGTAACCGTGGATTGAGAAAGTGTGCCCTGAACTATCTTCTGCTCAGTCCTACATACAGTTTGGCGCGTGAAAGATCCTGATCGGTAGTCGTGAGGAAGGAGGCTCACGAACAGGTTTTGAAGAAATTGGAATCCTAGCTAAAGAAAGCATTAAGCAAACGAGCTGGCTAGCCCGTCGGAAAGGCGAGGTTGTGTGCTGGGTTGCAGGACATTTTGGAAAGCTTCAATATTTATCGAAACATTTTCACAGCAATATATGTAAATTGTCTCAAAAATTATGGACCCACCTAATATAAATATCAGTATGGGCTTAGGAAAAGTACAGCGCAGTCATATTCGAAAACCGATTAGACAATGCAGGAATTATAAAGCAAAAATGAAAAAGAAGTAGAATTAGGATAGCTACAAATTCAGGACTGAAGAAAACACAATATGGACATGTGTCTCAAAAGTGGTGCACCAATCACGAAGGGAGGTTCGCGTATTGAGGGTGGAGTTCACGATGCCAAAACATTTCATTAGAAGTCAAGGCATAGGTAATTGGAAGCGCAGGGATAATGAGAAAAAGATACAAGAGAATAGAACCCAACAAATGGAACCCCTTCTGCTGCTAATTTGGGTGTTAGACGAGTCTAAGTGGTGCTGACCTCATCAACGCTAATGCTCTCTTCGCTAGTGCGGCTAGAGTCAGACGACGAGGAATGGCCAAATAGCTGGGGTGCAGCGGGGTAAGCGGCGCGAGTACGGCCCTACTAGGCCGCTTGAGGCATCCGCTCACCGCGAAAATCATATCATCCTGCACCTTACGCGGTCAGCCTGCCCTTCCATTACAATATTTCCGCTTCTTCGACCTCCTACCTTACTGGAATGCTCTTCGAATTCCTCATGAATTTGCCATTAGCTAGTATTTATATGCGAATCGATACGTATTAATAAAAGAATCACTCTAATACCACTGGCATTTTGAATACAGTCAAAAACTGTACAGAAACCCAAAAATCAATAAATCGATCAAAAAGTCACTTACATATTATACCATTCATGAATTTGTACGAAACTCTGATTGATCTCAATAGCAACTACGTGAACACTTGGCATCCATTGTAATACGGCCAGTGCACAAAAAGTAATATGAATAATCTGAAATTGACGTGTATTGATTGATCTTATCGATTTCTGAGCGCTCGCCATGTACCTGATAAGACTTGCGATTTTGTTTGGCAAGCGGCCAAAAACCTGCAATAGCACCAATGCATTGAAAAGTGGCTGGTACCAGCACCGAGATTGCGGACCGGATTTTGAGTATTTGCGAACCTTAATTTTTGAATTTTTAACCGGTAACATTATCGATAGGGTTGGTGGTCTTGTGCCAGTATGTAGTAATACTAACTCCCATGAAATTGGACTCACTTCCTTCGTCCTGTGGAAGAAGTCCTTCCGGCTTATCAAAATCAACTAATGAGTTTGATGAGAGCGGTTCCTGGAAACGAGTTTTTGAGAATGATATTTCTAGAATCGATGCTGGAAATGCTCGCTGAGAGTCTTGCACTCAAGAAGCCCATCTAATCATTTCAACGATCGAGTTTGAACAAGGTCTCCGATCAAAAACGGCGTTCAACCATCTGTTCACTAAGCAGGGTCAGAACTGGACTGAACTTTTATTGCACTTATCGTCAGGGGAATCGGAAGGAGTGGGGCTCACGTGTGGAGGAGCAAAGTTTGTGAGAAAATGTGATTAGATATACCGTTTTCCGACCGCCTGGATCCATCAATCGCCTTTGTGAACGAGTACATTCAACATTAATATTTGGTAATACAGTGTAAACGGAGCCATACCATAACTACGTGCCTGATGGAAGGTATGGTTCATCATTTAAGGTATGCCCCAGGATCACATTGATGCGGCTTTAGCAAACAAATGCGAATGTATAGGTGCGAAATGGGCCGACAGTGAAGAGAAAAAGGAAAAGAATCCGTCGGAATCGCTTAGGTTGAAGCCTCACATACCTTGCTACTCGGCCGTGGGAATGAGAGACTAAGCGCGGAGAGGAGAGTGTTAGGCGAGAGAGCGCTACAAATGAGAGGGCGCCAGACAACAGTTCGGTAAGAGAAGAAAAACTCTGCAGCTTGGGCAGCTTGCTTTGCAAGACCCAAGCGCTATTGTCGGTTGGTTTCCGTGCACGGGAACGCCACAGTTGTGATTGTCCTCTAGGGTTCCGTACTACAGACTGAATGGGAAGCGTTCACACGATCTCTGCCTGGGTTGTGCCTTTGAAAGATTAAGTTGTTTTGCTGGAAAATGAAAGTATAAAGCTTTTATAAAGCTTTTGCCGTTGATTAAAAGTGTCGTGGAATGCGGCACGCATTCTACTTCTATTTTTACATTCGCAGTGGCGTTCGATGTGGCCTATACAATGACTTGCGGGGACCCAGTCGATGGACAGGTCACTGTTTCTATCCTTCCAGACGAGTCTGGTACCAATCAACCATTCTCGCAAGGATGGAAGCCATGATTAGCTTGAACGAAGGAGCCAGGATTCGATACCCGGACCGCTCGCGTGATAAGCATGCAGTTGCCTACACCACTTCCGCCCACTACACCACTCCCGTCGTTAAAGGCACGAGTCAGGCTTAGTGGACCAAACCAATCCCTTTGGTCGTCTTTGTGCATGTCTACCCACACACAGAGATGTTACCAGCTCAGAATCATAAACGGCGCCTCAATAAGGCTCCAGGGCACGTATTAAAGGCAAAGTTCGGGCTCAGACCCACTTAATGAGCCTTAACGGTGGCTAGTAGCGCTAGGCACGCAAGTGTATGGGTCGCGTCACTCCCCCTTCGAAAACCGTTATTTGGACGCTAGGCTCTAAGAACTTTGACACGCTCCACCTGCTGCGACACGCTCCGCCCACCGCTCGATATCTTGACTACGTCGTAATGTTGATCTGCTATGCTCTCTCTACTTTCACTCTCCGCGCTCACATTATCTCTCATCTCCCTGCCGGCCTTTTGAACTTCTCCGCACCGTAATGGAAATGGCTCGTATTTCCTAAGCATTTCGCGATTTTTTCTCTTTTCTGCACTGGCGGTCCACTACCTACCTTTACTTTCACATATAAGTGGAATTAACTCATAATTCAATCCTGAATCTTGCCTTTAAGCGCTTTCGCCGCCTGGCGGCGCTCCGACCGCCTACCTCCGGAAATGGTGCGTGGCTGGCATAATGTGTGAAATAAGCTGGGTTGTTTGCCGTATCAAGCGATAGAACGACTGACATCCCCAGAAAACTAGTTGACGTGCCTCTCCCGAGCAGCCTCCTTCACTGCTAATGGAAAAGAGGGTTTGTTAACGGCCTTGTCGACGGTTTTTCTCAGTTTTTTCTCCACTGTCGTTCCACTTCGCATCTTTATTCTCAGCTTCAATCGCCATAATACCCACTTATTGAGTCCGACTTTTGCCATTAAAGGTGCGGTTCATGATTGAAAGATTTGGTTATTTTGCTGGATAATGAAAGCAATGGAAATATGTGGAGGGAATCGTGAGAATAAAAGAAGCAATCATACCAGAGGATAGAATTAGGACGTCCTTTTTGTGAGGTTGGCAACGCGAGCATAAAACGACACTGCGCGCCAAGGAAAGGGAAACGAGGGGACATGGTTGTGATGGAGATGCAGACATTCTGCCGCCCGAAGCGTTGCATTGCTGCAATACAAATGCACCGCACTGCAGCAGAATAGGCATCAGAGTCCTTGGTAAACGCTCTCGCTCCGCGCGAACCATCTGTCAAAGTATGATTGGTATCCTTCAGAATGCTGGATTGCCACACAGTAGCGGCTTTCAAAGGTAGGGCTCTGATGATAAGGTTTTTATCTACCTGCTCTTAAAAGATCACTTTTAGGGATGGCACGATGAATAGAAGAGCCACACGCACAGTTCTGTAAATTTTTCTTGTTTGTTTCTCAACAACGACAGCTACTGGTTTACGTGGAAATGTTAGCAGACATTACAGAGCCGAAACTTCATGAACATGAAATCGTCATTTTAAAGGAAGTACATCCATGTGAAAGGACGGAAGTGGTGTAGTGGCAAGTGGCGAGCGGTCCGGGAATCAAATCTTGGGTCGTGACCAACCAAGCTTTCCATCCCTCCGGGGTCGGTTATTTGGTACCAGACTTGTCTGGGAGGGTAGAAACACTGACTTGTATATCGGCTGGCCCCCGCAAGTCCTGGGCCACATCGTATCCAATCGCCACCACGAATATACAAATGGAAGTAGAATGCGTGCCGCATCTCAAAAAGAGATTGATCAAATGCTCTATCGTTTAGTTATTCATGTGAAGAATACGTATAGGTCTCGCTTCTTGCTACCCTGTTGTCTTAGGGAATGATAGCGTGCCCTCTCTCTGAACGCGCTACGAGAGCAGAAGTGAATCGTACTGGAATTTCACCTGAGGCAGTTCGGTTCTGGTCGCTGCCTGAGCTCTGGTGAGCCCAGTTCGGCTCTCGCAATTAGAGGAGTGGCACTTTATCTTCCAAAGGTCGTATTGGGGGAAATCAGCAGTGTATTTTTGGAAATGAGAGCAAGACCCCATCAAGTTGTATGTTTCGTGGGAAGACTTTTAAGCTTACAAGAAATTATCATGAAATTTTGTGATATTTTTGAAATGCTACCGTGGAATTCAATAAATCCATATTTCCTTGAGTTTTGCTGTTCTCTTATAGAAAATGAACCCTACATACTCCCCCGGGTATTTTTTTAGGTAGGAGGGAAGAACAATGAGAGCAGGGTCAATCGTCTCAAGGAGAAGGATTTCCCATGATTACTCCTGTTGAAGGAATGTCCCTCATATGAAGGCATACCATCCAAAGGTTGATTATGTCCCAGTGGTAATGAACCTACCGAAACTAGTTCTACACACAACTTTCTTATAACTGTAACATTACTTTACCCCACCCCCTCGCCCTTTAGCCCTTTGATGCTGAAAAAACGATATCAATTCAAATTCCAACAGCATGAGTCTCCCTGAGATGTAAGAACATACAATATGGCTCCTTCTCTTCAAAAATCACAAATACGATTCCGTCGGGAGTTTCCCATCGGAGCTCAAATGTGAGTAAGGCCTGGTGATGGGACGACGAGCGAGCAAGAACGATTTCACAGTATTCTTTCCTGGGTTCCATCGTAATCCACATTTGCACTGGGGCGGGCAGTTAAATTGGAGCGCGGAGCAGGCGCCCTTTAAATTGCGCGTCTGTCGCGTTGATCTCGGATTGCGGTGCTGAAAATCCATTCCAGACTCAGTGCTGAATCTGACAGATCGCGCTGCCATTTTTCTGTGGATTTTTAGTACGTTTATATTGCAATCATAGTTAGGGATGCGGCGGTGTTGTAGTTGATTTCACCAATGATTTAATCACAATTTGTCGAATTTGATTGCCCAACCGTTGGGTTTTGTTAGAGATTACTAATCTTAATTATAAGGCTAAAGGACGAATTCACGATTAGAATGAAGGTCGAACAAGAAGAGTAATTAACTAGTGGACGCGCGGACCTCTCTAAGGGTGCGGACTGAAGCGCAACTGGCACCGAAGGAGTTGAACCTCGGCGACGCAACTCAGGCATCAATCTTGGAGCGGTTTGGTCAGTGCACGCCCACCGATCACTGGCCGCACCTCCACACGTGTACCGCTCACCATCGCTAAGTTAATTTGAAATGGGTTGCCTTTCCAGCGAGTGGATTCGTCCTTTAAATAGTACGAATTGAATCATGAGGACTTTCAATGTAAGGCCAATTTTTTCGATTCTAAAACTGACCAAATCTCATTTTTGAAAGTCTACAATATTACATGTAGAAACTCACATTAAATAGGTGGTGAAGACGGACAATGGCAAGCAATGCGAGACCGATCGATATTGTCAGTTGAATCAGTGGTAGCAAACAGTATGCGATCAATGACGGCGTGAATTGACGTTTGCTTGAGAAATCGATTTGAAATGGATTACTTGAAAGTTATCTGTTGAGTTAATCGGATTAACGGTAAGCGATATTCATAACATTGTTGGGTGCAGTGCTTGTCTGATGGGCACATCGAATTGAGTATGGTAAGCGCGAAATGTAAGACTGCTGTCAACTGCTGTGACCTAACGAGACGGTCTACGGACAACTTGAACTCGGTCCTTCAAACCGCTTCGAATTTGTGCCTGCGCTCTCTCGTCTGGTTACTTTGTAAGCTTATGGTTACTGTGATCTGATGCATTTGAATTTTGCCACAATATGGTTGACACACCCACTCCAGAGCCCCTCCTCTCTCCAAGGCTCAGTCCAAGGGCTAACACCTTACTGCTCGAGATTTGGTGCTGGGCCAAGCGCCGCTCTCTAATCGTCTGTGCCCTAGCCTTTCGTAACAGAGAACACAGGGGCGAGTTCAAGTAGTCACGTAATCCTAACGAGACGGATGGGAATCGACAATCACTATCTATTTGTTTATTTTTCTGCTTTTGATGGTCTCCTACTGGATCGTTCGAATATGCACTATTGATCAATGGACTGAGCCTTCGGGGAAAGGAGAGGCTCTCTTTTCTCAAAACTTAGTCTATCTGTTATTTGCCGTTTGTTTTCCGGTAACAAATCGTAAATCGATCTCGTGACGTCAAAGAAGTAGACACTAGCCTCCTACGGTACTCAAAAAATCTGTGTGCCCATCCGGCCAACATTGCACCCATTGTCAAATTGTTGCCAAATCTACTCGAAAACAGTTCTCTAATTTGTATAACACTTCAACTGCGGCTCATTGCGTTACGACAAAAAGTGGGACATATCATGAAATGACGCGAGTGATCGCATTGCGGAAGGCATACGGCCGAATAGAAGATTGTTCGCACCATTCCACCATTATTGCCCCGATCTCGAAAGAAAACTTTTGGCCTAACCATAATTTTCGGCCATGCAGGTTCTTAGTGCTCCAATACGAGAATGAAATTCTTTTCTAGCGCTAGCGCAATAATGGATTGTATATTCCTGATCAAGGCACCAAATAAGCCCCACGAACGTTGGTTGCTATTTTTTTCAAGATTTCGGGGCATAATAAAGGAATAGTACTAAAAAATTGGTCAACAATTCAACAGCTGAACGCGAATTCTAGAAAGTTTTCATACGTTTCATAAAAAAGTCGCGACAAAAGAAAAGGTTCCACTCACCAATTTGCAGAGTCAGCGTGAGCAGCGCTTACGATCGGGCGAGCACTGGATACCGGCGACGGCGCCTCCGTCTCGTCCAGGAAGCGAAATTCGTCGTAGATCGAAAATGAAACATTTTATTCTCAGAGCAAAGACCCAACAATATTGCTAAAGGTGTGGGTCAACAGGTACATGTTGCATTGGTACGGCGGTAGCAGCATCACAAATGGCACGTGAACCACGACAACAAAAATAATCTTTCTCGCCAATCGCGCTTGAAGTCTTAGTTTGGATGCTTTGCGCAGCTCCTGACGTACACAATAGTCAACCTTAGAGCAACAGTCCCAGCAGGTTTTTTACCGTCAACACTAATAGTGTGGAACGATGCGCTAGCCTAGTCAAGAACATGAAAAATGTGACTGAATAAAAAAAGTCACCTTGGACTTCCAGCCACCCCCACTTCGAAGCCGTTCACCTCTTTTTCCAGCGGTTTTCTGAAGTGTGTTTTTTGTTCAGTCACACTTATGCTCTTGACTAGGGCTAGCGCACCGTTCCACACCATTAAAGTCAAAAACCTGCTGGGACTGTTGCTTTAAAGGCAAGACTCAGGATTGAATTATGAGATAGTTTCACTCAGATGTGAAGGTAGGGGTAGGAAGTGGACAGCGAGTGGGAAAAAAGGAAAAATCTTGAAATGCACAGGGAATACAAGCCTTTTGCTCTTCGCTGTGGAAAAGTTCAAAAGGCGGGCAGGGAGATGAGAGATAATGCAAGCGCAGATTGCGCTAGAGAAGTACGGGTAGAGAGAGCATAGCACATCAACGTGGCGACGCAGACAAGATCTCGAGCGGTGGGCGGAGCGTGTCCCAAATGGTGGAGCGTGTCAAAGATTATAGCGCCTAGCGTCTAAGTAACGCTTTTCGAAGAAGACAAGTGACGCACCTCTACACTTGCGTATCTAGCGCTTCTAGCCACCGTAAAGGCTCATTAAGTGGGTCTGAGCCCGAACACTGCCTTTAACGGGCTTTTATCATACTGGATAGTGGACGAGATCAGCTAGATGGCACGATGCCGCTCCCTGTTGTGTCGCTCATGCCTGCTTACTGGTCAGTCGTCGCATATTTCTGTTCCCACGTCCGGGCGTGTCGTCTATTTATTAAGCTCGTCCACTATTTAGATGATAAATGCCCGTCAAGGTAGACTGTTGCCAGGTCAGAACCTGCGCAGAAATCCAAGGCACAAACTCTCGTCAGCACAAACTCAGCGGTGGTGATGGAGTCGAGGGTTACCGGGCCTCCATTTAAGACGAGCTCCGCCATATAAAAGGAATCTGTGCTGACTGGTGCTGTCAGGGCACATTTACTGTTGGAGGTGGTATAGTAGAGGCAAGTGGCGTCCCATATGACCAGGAGGGTAAATGACTATCTCACCAATTCGGAGCCTTCCACCCGATTTCGGGCCGACTAGTTGGTGCCAGACTCGTCTGAAGGGCAAAGCAAGTGGGCGTTCCCCGCAAAGAATAGCGCAGAATAAATGGGCGGAAGTGGTGCAGTGACAAGTGGCGCGCTCACCACGCGAGCGGTCCGGGATCAAATCCTGGGTCGATGAGTCGCCCGGGCCAACCAAGCCTTCCATCCCTCCGGGGTCGGTTAATTGGTACCAGACTTGTCTGGAGGATAAAAAAACACTGACTTGAACATCGGCTGCCCCGCAAGTCATTGTATAGGCCACATCGCATTCAAATGTCACTGCGAATGTACAAATGGAAGTAGAATGCGTGCCGCATCCCAAAACGGGATTGATCAACGGCAAATGCTTTATCCTTTTTTAGAGGCAGGATAGCCGAGTGGTTAAGAGGGTTAGACTCATGTCTGCACCTCTGAAAAACCGCGAGTTCGATCCCTGCGAGGTTCGAAACCATGCCCTGCAAAATTGCAAAAAATGGTTCTAGTACCATCTCAGGCCCAGGTTGACAGGCCGGCTGATGAATACCCAGTCAACCAAACATGTCTGAAAGTCGCAAAGAATCAGTGTTAATGCTAGGACGTCACCCGGAAGTGGCGCGAGAACCCCCGCCCGAGTTCTGTGGTCAGTATGCGAGGGCTACCGAGGAGGGAACGACCTCGGCAAAGAAGCTAGTTCGAATAGGGACTCTTAACGTAGGATCACTAACTGGAAGTCCCGAGAGGTCGCTGATCTCATGACGCGCAGGAACATCCAGGTGCTATGCCTTCAGGAGACGCGATGGAAAGGTGCTAAGGCCAGGGAAATCGGGGAAGGTGTCAAACTCTACTACAGTGGGGAAGACACAAGCGGAACGGTGTGGCCATAGCGAGTGCGGAGTCGCTTCAAGACCATGTCTCCGCAGTGAACAGGATCAGCGAACGGATAATGGCTTGTGAGGATAGACACGGAGGAGGGTACTGGACCATACTCTCTGTGTACGCACCGCAAGCCGGATGCCCCGAAAGTGAGAAGGACGAGTTCTACCTGAGCCTGGACGAAGCCATAAGAACGGTTCCAGAAGGCGATTACCTGACCATAGCAGGTGATCTGAATGGCCACGTCGGCAGTGACAGGAGAGGCCGGGAAGGGTGCACGGAGGTAGAGGGATAGGAGTGAGGAACGCCGAGGGAGGAGAGGGTCCTGGAACTGGCTACGGCCCACGATCTGGCAATCTGCAGCACGTTCTTCGCGAAAAGGGATACCCAGAAGGTGACTACAGCAGTGGAGGACGACAAACGGAAACGACCATGTGCTGGTAAAAAGATCACCTTCAGAACTGTGAAGGACGTCAAGGTACTCCCTGGCGAGGAGCTGGCTTCCCAGCACAAGCCACTCCTGGCAGACATAGCCATGGAGCTCCCCACGAAGACAAAGGTAAGAACCGAGAGGAGAATCCGGTGGTGGAAGTTGCACCGTGCAGAGAAGAACGACCTCAAACGAAGGATAATGGAAGTTGGCTCCCAGATCCTGAGGGACCAGTGCAGCAGACTTGGTGCAATGCAGCTGAGATCATCTACGATGCGCGCAGGAAGTACTGGGAGAGACGCGAGGTGGATTCAGAGGAGACAAGGCGGCGTGGTTCTGGAACGAGGAGGTCCAGCGAGTCGTGAAAACAGAAGAAGGAAGCATACAAGCGCTGGCAGAAGACCCGGAGCCCCGAGCGCTCCTGCCTACAAGAGTTGCAAGAGGCTCGCTAAGGCCGCCGTAGCCAAGGCAAAGAACACGGAGATGGACGCCTTGTACGAGAAGTTGGAAAGCAGGAAACGCAGAGAAGTTCGTCTTCAGGCTGGCCAAAGCCCGCATCGGGCTACTCAAGAATATCAGGGTGGTGAAGAGCGTGAGAGCAACAACGGCCGCCATACTGAGAAAGCCAGCCCAAGTTCGGAGGAGGTGAGAGGTACTTAGAGGTCTTCTGAACGAGGAGTTCTCCCACGAGAAACAACTCACGGGCAGAGGCACACAGCTGGTGGTCCATCGCACTCTGGAAGAGGACGAGGTTCGGCGTGCACTTGGAAGATGAAGGTTGGAAAGGCAGTTGGTCCAGATGGGAGTGCCTATAGAGCATGGAAGGCTGGGAGAGCACGGGGTGAGGTGGCTCACCCGCTTCCTGAATACGTTGACCGCCGAAGGAAGGATGCCGGATGCCTGGAGAACAAGTACTATCGTCCCCATCTTCAAGCAGAAGGGGGACGCGCATGGACTGCCCAACTACCGCGGCATCAACTGGCTGCGCATACCATGAAGTTGTACGAGCGCCTAGTCGACTCGAAACTGCGAGACCTTGTCCAGATCTCCAGGAACAGTTTCGGGTTCATGCCCGAAAGGTCTCAAACAGATGCCATCTTCATCGCTAGGCAGTGATGGAGAAGTAATCGCGAAAAGCGCCGACCTTGCCACTAGCCTTCCTCGACTGGAGAAGGCGTTCGACGGCTACCGAGCAGTGGCTATGGAGTCGCTTAGGGAGCGGAATGTGCCAGAACACCTCATCTTCTCTAGTGAGGGATATGTACGAAGGAGCCAAGGCAGTATAACGCCCACCCCTACGGCCTAACGAAGGAGGGGACATCACGGTCGGCGTGCACCAAAGGTCAGCTCTGAGCCCGTTCCTCTTCCTCCTAACACTAGATGGCCTGGTGAAGGGGCTCATGGAGGGACCATTGAAGACTATCCTCTATGCGGGACGGACGTCGCCTTGATAGCCGATAGCAGAAGAGGAACTTCAAACCAAGGTGCAGAAATGGCAGAAAGTCCTGCAGAGGGTGGGCTACGGCTTGAATATCAAGAGGTCAAGTTCCTGAGCTCCGAGAGGGTGCAGAGCGATCGTGGACGGCCATGGTAAGACCATCGAAAGGGTGGGAGGACTTCAGAATAACTTGGGAGCGATCTGGCAGGCGACGGAAGTGTGGATCAGGCAGTAAAGGCACGAATCAACGCGGCCTGGATGAAATGGAGGAGATCCACTGGAATCCTCTGCGCGATCGAAGGTGCTCCAGAGCGCTTAAAGGAAAGGTGTACCGGGAGAGTGATAAGGCCTGCGATGCTATACGGCAGCGAGTGCTGCCCCTGAACAAGGATCACGAAAGGCAGCTCACTTCGCTGAGATGAGGATGCTGAGATGGGCCTGCGGCTGGACGCGGCTGGACAAGGTTAGAAACGAGGACGTCAGAGCGGTCATGCGGACTGCCCCGCGTCAACTAAAAGGTGCGAGAACAGCGTCTGCGATGGTATGGGCATGTGCTAAGGAGGCCACAGGACCATCCGATAAAGAACAGCGATCGACTTCGAAGTACAAGGCAAGCGACCCCGAGGAGGCCCCGAAGAAAAGGTGGAAAGACATAATCAAGAAGGACGCTAGGTGAGGTCGCGGCCACGATGGAAGATTGCCCTGGACAGAGCAAAGTGGCGACGGCTGACAAAACAGCGGACCCTGCGACTTGCGCGGGACTAACGCTAGGAGAAGAAGAGAAGAAGAAATAGCGCCAGAATAAATCAGAAAGGTCAACCACCAGCCCAGCACATCTTGAGTTGAAATCGAATGCGTGGCGCATCCCAGGTCGGAAAGTTTATCATTTAATAATTCAGTCTAGACGCAGTCTAAACGCTCGTTGTCGCCTTTGCTGCTTATTGGTGCAGCACAAATGCGACGCGGCCTATTTGACCCTTTTGACTCTTACAAACCACTGTTATTTGTTGTAAGTCTCTTATCGCAGTTCAAAAAGCCTAAAGATATTGACCAACACAATTTGTAATATACCATGAAAGCGAGTTGGTGTGAAACAGGGACCCGTTAGCGTAATTTGTAGCGCATTTGCGCGGTAAACGGGATGGCGGGTTCGAGTGGCTGGAGCGGAAGTTTAACGCTGCATTTTTGTGACAGATTCGCAACACGAATTACATCGTCAATAGCAGCTAACAAGGCAAAACAATGATATTTTATCATTCAATAAATAAAAGCAAAAGGATTAAAGCATTGCCGTTGATGCAATCCCGTTTGGGATGCGGCACGCATTCTACTTCATTTGTACATTCGCAGTGGCATTTTGAATGACTGCACATATTGGTCACAGTGGCATCGCGAATGTATTACAACTCGCAATGACGTTGAGGGATAGAAGTGGCTCGCGACAGTGTCACATGTTCAAAGATAACGAGTGTTGTTATTTGGTAATTCAACTCCGCGGACAAAGTCTTAGGGTAGCCGATAACATCCGAGGGCCCGGGGGTAATGGGATTGAGGAGGCAATTAGGGTTGAGCCCAGAGTCGACTCACGTGACCAGGAAAAATAACCTCTAGATCCCGACGCTCGAAAACTGCAGTGACGCGACGCCATGCTGTCTCTGCCACCACTTACGCCCTTCTCTGCACCACTTCCGCCCTTCGCCAGGCGCGGAAGTGGTGCATTCAATAAATATAGATAAATAAATAAATTTTTAGTTGACTTACCGTCTCGATGGCATTTTCACGAAACGTGTCCATCCGAGCGATACCTCGCTTGTGCCGCTGCAACAAATTTTGATTAGTACATAGCTATGTACTGCTCTAGGCAGGGCATTTAGAAGCAGGAGGTAGTGGACATTCCTGGCGGAGTGAATCGTGATACTATTGCATCAATGGGGGTAGCAAAAACGCTTTTGAGTCCCCTACCCCCACCGGTTCGGCATAATCACAGTTGTGTGGCTGTCAGAAATAAAGATAGAAATATACATTATCGATTCGAAATATCGAACGACTAGAAAATGATGTATCAGAAATGGTCAATTCAGTGGAGAGATAGGTCAAAGCCATGTAACTTAAAGGAATCTTCCACGGAAAGAGTGATCATTTTGTCTTGTGCAGGATTGGTATTATCGCAACTAACGCTTATGCCGTTCTTTTTGCTATGCTCATTAGGCTTGAGGCCTGAGGGGTATCGTTTTTCTGTGGTAATGGAGGCGGAGCTTTTTCCGCGGAAGATTCCTATAAGTTGGAGTGGAATGCGCCAAACGTCTGTCTCTCAGTGTAAGTCATATAAAAATTTCCAGGCTGTGCTTTTTTTTCATAAAATTAGGTTCATTCTAAAATAATATTACAATAACGACTCTGCGGTATTGAAAGTGCAGTGTAGGATCACCAGTCCCTTCGGCATCGCTGTCATTTCAAACTGTAGCACTTTAGGAATTGAATAGTTTATGAAGTTCATGAAGAAAAGGCAACCTATGAGAAATCAATGCATAGGGGGTTAGCGGTGCGGTTATGAGAGGAAAAATCATGAGACGCGGTCGGAGCCCGAGATCTGGGACTCCTTCTTTGCCCTTGGTTTGCACATTGGGTGTATCGCATCAGTGATGACTTCTTCAACGCTCTTTCTACTAAACGGCTAGAGTAAGACGGCAGGTAGTGGGCGGACAGCGGCGCAAGCGCGGTGGGTACAGCACTGGAACGCCGCTGCGGACACACTCTTCGATTTCGTAGTGGAGAGTGTGTTCGCAGAGATCTTGCACTGCTGTACACGCGGCGCTTGCGCCATTGCCCGCCCACCACCTGTCGCCTTCCCTAGCCGTTTGCAAGAGATGCACGCACCCTCAGGGGTTTGCCTTCTTTCCTACTAGGTATATTTCCTTTTTTTCCAACTCCCTTCTTATCGTGAATCTTTGTTCAACGTAACATGAATGAGCAATAGGTCAGCAGTCCTACAAAAACGAAGGTGCAACATATTTTGACTAGGTAACTCATTCAGGAAGTTTTTAGGGGAGAAGGGTAAGAAGTGGAAAGTTTATGGTGTAAAAGCAAAGCATAAAGCATTTGCAGTTAACCAACCCCCCTCTTGGGATGCGGCACGCACTCTGCTCCCATTTGTACATTGTTTGAATGCGATGTGGCCCATACAATGACTTGCGGGGGCCAGCCGATGTACAAGTCAGTGTTTCCATCCTCCCAAACAAGGGTGGTACCAATTGACCGACCGAGGGATGCAAAGCTTGGTTGGCCCGGTGACTCACGACCGAGGATTTGCCCCGGACCGCTCGCGTGGTAAGCGTACCACTTGCCGTTACACCACTCCCGCTCATTTGTAGAGTAGGTGGACAAAAATACAATTCATTTCGTGTTCGGCACAGAATTCGAGAGCGAAGTATTCGCGGAGGCTCTTCAACGTTGAGTTTCGTACTATTAAGAATTTTTTCAATTCACAAATAAAGTTTACAAGTTCATGTTGGATGATTCCGCGCAAATTTCAAATAGGAGGAAAGTTTGTGAGATTGGGTGCGATGTGAACTGGAAAGTATTCACAACATTTCGGAACTCGGAAATTGGAAAACGAAAAGGTTTCATGTGTGAAGCAAAATCGTAAATCGACGTTAATTTTGGGGCTGTAAGTAGGTTTTATGAACAAGTAATTTTATAGAAGCACAGAATATCACAATGGGGTGAATCGATTCTGATTGAATTCCTATAAAATTGGATCAATAGAGATTGCCCTGTATTTGTCCAGCTGAATATTGGCAACTTGGAGAAGCTATCATTTTATCAGCAGGGCTATTTGAATTTAAATTTCAAATCCTTCCTCTCCACAACTTTTCACTGATTGGAAATTTACGTAGTGGATTCTCTGAGAAAATGGGATATAGCAACAGTTTTCTGTATCGTGACTCACTACAGTGGGCGAACAATCCTCGTATTGATCGTACTGATCGCCGTCGGTGGTGGTGGCGGCGTTGTGGTCGAACTTTTTCACGCGTATTCGTGGAATCGGCCCCGTATAGGGTATGCGATTCATCAGGTGATCACCGGGTCGACGTTGGTAGCGCATCTGAATCAGGCGCACATCATCGAGCGTGACTCAATGGACGCACTAATGGTGAAGAAACATCGTGCTGTGTGGTGCATTCTCATGTGCAGAATCATTTCTTGGTCTTAATGGGGGGAAATTTTGCTCACTGGTATGAGTTATGGTTATTGCGCCAATGAAATGGTAAAGATCGCTCACTGTCACGATTTGGCCCTTTGATATTACCCATGCAAAATGAGTTTGTGCTTGGAGGCAGATAAAATTTTTATTTGTAGGTAAGCTTTCGTAGATGACCTATCAATCACGCGGTTAATTCCAACTAGGCGACGGAGGTTTGGCGCATTCCGAAGTTCGCTCTGATAAGCGCCTAATTCCTTTAGTTTACGAAATTCTCTGTTACGTTGTGGTTGTGTGAATTTCTGAAAAATATAAGTATTTTATGGGCGAAGAACGCCTTATATTTGTCCCCGGATAAAGCATCAAGAAAAACACGCTTGATTGTGAATTTTCCGAGGAGAGAGTCCCTACAAATAGGGAAAAGAGCCGAGAAAAAGCCTTTCACGCTATTCATTCGCACATGAATACATTATGCCGTTATTGTTAGCTACTGGCCATCGTCTACAGCCCTCCAATTTACCGGCCCGTCCCTGTCTCCATCCCATTACCATTCTGTCATTTTAAGTGGATTGTTGGTCCCATTGTCCTCATACAGGAAGGATAGGGTGAACAAGCCAGCAGTGAGAGCTAATTGGTCAGTGGCGCTATCCCAAGATACGGGCGCATTGTGGTGGCAGTGTATTTGAAGCTGCGTGAAACATTCCTTTCGCTGCGTGGAACATCCCTTTCTTTTTAAGTGGGGCGAAGCCTCAGGAAAAGGTGGAGTTCTGATGCGTGAGCATATTCCATTTTCGACAAAGTTCCTCCTTCTCTGGTGCTCGGGAATGCCCCCGTATTTTGCGATAGTGCCTAATCAGTACTTATCAGCAATCTATTCTAATCGTAAGGAATCTTCCACGGAAAATGGACCAGTGTGCGGGACCGGAAGTGGTTTTGCGACAAATGCATGGTAGGTACGGATCCACGTTCATGGGAAAGTTTGAAGTGAATCTTGTTCGCTTTCGTGCGTTCGACACGTAGATCCGCACCTACCATGCATTTCGTCACAAAAACTTCCGGTCCCGCCCACTGGTCCATGATCAGTAGAAGATTCCTTTGAGTATGAACCCCGATTTTCTCAATGAAGCTAGTTTCGGGGAACTCTTTTGACTGGGACGATTTTCAAGCCCACATAATGGCTATAGTTTTCCATTTGCTGCGAAAAACTTACGCGTTTTCGTGATTTTTCAAAAAACTGAATTCATTCATAGATTGGGCAATAGAGCGGGGAAAGAATGGTGTGAGGGAAGGAATGGAAAGTTGATAAGGCAAAAATAAGAGTTTGGTGAAAGTGAGATTTCGAAAAATAGTCTAATTTATCGGAGAGCAGCTGCAGGAGATGTTGAGGCTGTGTGATCATACACGATAACATGCAATTCTCATGATCTCGGAAGCTCTCACGATAAAACAAACATTTTTTGCATTCCCGATATGTATTGATTTTGTTTTTCGCACACAAGTGTCGGAAATGAAAATTTCAACAAGGATCTACTCTTCTGAAGGGAGAGCTCCCTTGGGAGAGGGGGTAGGGGGGGGTGGATGGGGCAACTGACACAAACTACCCAAAATTCGAATCTGAATGCTT
>MU869902.1:0-10145 GCA_036418205.1 Ostertagia ostertagi | reverse complement strand
CATACACGATAACATGCAATTCTCATGATCTCGGAAGCTCTCACGATAAAACAAACATTTTTTGCATTCCCGATATGTATTGATTTTGTTTTTCGCACACAAGTGTCGGAAATGAAGATTTCAACAAGGATCTACTCTTCTGAAGGGAGAGCTCCCTTGGGGGGGGGGTAGGGGGGGGGGTGGATGGGGCAACTGACACAAATACCCAAAATTCGAATCTGAATGCTTTGATTTCTCATCGAAGATTGGACACTAGTAGGACCGGACTGGTCTTGTTCTTATACCACTGCGCTTTCTCCACACGCGCCAAAGTGTAACCAAACAAATGCCGATAGATCATCATGGCGACTCATTTCGAAGCACTTTGTCATTGCGATGGATTCTATGTTCTCAGTGTTTTTCTCTGCTCACTAAAGGCAGAGATTAGGATAGATTCAAGATGATTTGGAGGAGACATGGTGGTGCTCAACGATACGAAATGGGACCCCCTTTTTTGGCCATTGGTTTTCACTCATGAACAGGTAACAGCTCAGAAAGCGGACGTATGAACGAGTTCAGCGCAACGCGTTTGGTGGCACATGCCAAACCACGCTCCAATCGAGTTGCTCCAGTTGTGCCGCTGCTGGCAACGCAGCTCGTCCAAATCACCAACTAAACTAGTGGGCGGAGCGCTTTCGAAGTCCTGCTCAGCAACCAGCGCACCTTCGTCGTGAAAGCGCTACACCTCGCTTCCCTGGCAGCCAAGTAACTGATTCGTGTGGTGCATATGCTTCCCCGATGCGCTCCCTTTTTATCGTAATCGCTTGCCGGCGCTTTTCGTTATTGAATAGCAGGTTAGCTAGTTGCGGTAATCAGTCCATTAGTAATAAAAATAGGCAAAAAGTTGATAAAAACCCTCAAATCACATTGTGCGTTGGTCCTAGGGGCGGAGCTTGCAGTTTGCGGCGCTGCACCTGCGCGAATTCACTGCTTAGCCATTTCTCGTAATGGTAACACGGGTTTATACGAGTAAAGGAATGAAGCGGCCGAGGAAGAGTTTTATTTCGAGGGCAGCCGTAAACCACCATTGGTATGGCGCGATTTAGCAGGTTTCAGCAGATTCTCTGTTGTGATAATGGAGACCATCACCACATTGCTTTAAGTTATTATACGCCAACAATAACGCGCCCTTCAACAGTGAGAATTGTCTACGATGAATGTGCCGCCAAAAAGAGGAAGAAATCAAAAAAGAATCTGAAGCAGAACATCCACCTATTTTGGTTGAGCCATTGCGTTTGCTAATCCAATAATTCAACGACGTAAAGGATGGCACCAGGACTACGCATGGTGGGTTTGTCACACGGAGATGTTAAAGTATCGGTGAAACAAATGGGCACGAGTTTGAAAGGAAAAAGATCGGATCGAAAACGATCAGTCAATCACTCGGCGTGAGGAGCTATATCTTACCCTATGACGGTCGGAGAACGACCTGAGACTAAGCGCGAAGAGGAGAGTATGGGGCGAGAGAGCGCATCAGATGAGAGAGCACCAGACAACGGCCTGATAAGAGAGCTCGTTCGCTGCAGCTCGAGCAGCTTACTTTGCAAGCCCAAAGCGTTCTTGTCGGTCGAATTCCGTGCACGTGAACGCCACATTTGTGATTGTCCCCTAGGGTTCTATACTTCTGACCGAAGAGAAGAGTTATAAAAAACCTCTGCCTGGGTTGTGCCTTTAAGGCCCTGTATCTCGACTGCAAATGCTTGTGAGGAACTGTAGGTGAAAATGCCGAAGTTTTTGTCCCTAGGAAGTTCGGAACCAAGTAAGTTGGTCAATATTAGATGCGGATGTTTTTGATGTTTGCGAGATTGGGCTAAACAATATGGCTTCTTTAGCACCCCCGTTTTTCACGAAAAGATCAGGGATTGTGAGAAGTATAGAGAAAACAAGAACGAAAGAAGCATCAAGGGACGTAGTCATATATAGGATACTGGGGGCATAAGTGACGCGATCGCAGTCCAATAAACTAGTTTTGCGAACATCATGTAAATCTTATCGAGGAAGGAAATCAAATGTGATGTGAAAATGTTATGGTTCGTCATAGTCATGAGTTTTACAGCAAAGGCGTTACAGTTGCCGGATCGCAGTCGAGTCGCTTCGGCAGTGCTTTGTTATTGTTGTCTGCCTGCTTTACGCTGCTCTTATCAGATTTATCTTATCAGAGTCTGAGTCATGTCTTTTTCCAAATCGAAAAGAACAGTACGGGCTATGCCGGAATGAGGCGAAGGTAGAACAATCGTAATATGAGAGAATCAAAAGTCGTAGAACTAGAATTGACGTTCTGAATCTTCGGAGACGCGCGTTTCCCTTCGCTCCGAGACCTCTTTGAGGGGCATTTCTAACGTCTACTGCCCATTCTAGGATTTACGAAAAGCTCCCTGGATTGTCAGTCAGAGGTAAGATCTCTTCAAAATCGTTACCGGTTAACTGACATCGCAGAAACGCATGTTTGCGGATTCAGTTTAACCATGACTGATTCAAAGGCGAAAAATCTGCTCTTTCTTTACTTTTCCTTTTTTTACTTTACGTTCACCCTATACTAGAGAATTAGAAATGAATGCTACATAGTGTATTGTTGGACAAATTGGATTCGATTGTCAGAATGTCCATGCTAATAAAAAATTACCAGCGACATCTTCATGAATAGATAGAGTGGTTGCAAGAGTTCACTTTTATTGTGGCACGGCTCATATTTAGCTCTTTAGGCTTCAGAAAGACGATCGGTTCGAAAAATTGAAGAGCCTAGGAAGAAGTCGGAGTTTATGGATCTAATATGCGAAGTTGCGCCGCGTATTCGAATCCTATTCGAATTGCGATTGGATCTGTGCCCACCTCAAGCCAACTCATGTCAATGTGCTGGTGCGCCGATTTTTTTCTTGAGAAAAAAAATGAAAATTTGCTCAGTCCATGGGAATGAGTATAGGGGGAGGTACGACTTCGTGGACAACTCGAGTAAATTAGTATTCTTTCAGATTCTGCTTTTCTCTCCAGCCTTAACCTCGCGGAGCCGCCACGTCCACTGAATGGTACTCTTGCGGCTACCTATGTTGTATGTCTTCATACTATTCTCGTTGGCGGGTGGAGGGATTAGAGGAAGTCGCGCTGCATTCTATGCGCATATTTCAAAAATCAAAGCCCGTATTGAATTCCACTAAGTCAAGAAAGCTTGCATACGGTCTCTTTATTTGGTACCACATCCGTAAGGACAACATACAAAAGTGTACGATGAGCCGAAATGTGCTGCAGGCCAAACTGCAGATTCCAATGCCATACTGCTTGCTACGCGCAAGGTTCGCCGGATCGAATCCTGGATGGGACGTGGTCCAGATCAACCAAGCCTTCTGTCCGTTTTGGTTACGCCAAGACTTGTCTGGGAGGACGAAAACACTAACAAGAACACCGTGTACCCTACAAAGTATAGGTCCCAAAGCGTACTCAAGTGCCACTACGATTCTAAAGGGAATATAGTGCAAGTCGCCCCCAAAAAGGAATAATAATAGAGACCGTCATTTTTTTTCTCTTCAATGCTTGCATCGCTGCGATTTTGAGATGAACTTTAGTAGGTTTGATGGCTAGTGTTGATCATTTGAAGTACCTTCTGGCGGTAAGAAAGGGACACCGTTACTCACAGCAGCGATCAAAAGTGTCCGCCGAAACGATTTTTTCTCACATGAGCAACGCCCTCCGAAATTTGACATACTATGTTTTCTGTTGTTTTTAAATAGGTCAGCATTGATTTTTTTCTGGCAGAAAAAAAGAAGCACGGCAAACCGTTTCAGCAACACTTCTAGTCGCTACTGTACATCATATTACCTTGATTTTGTAAGCTAGGATCAGCACGATTTGGGATGTGGACCCAGGCTAGTAGGGTTAGTTCTTTTTAGGGCCTTCTTGACCTCAAATCAGAGCTAATACATAGATCGTTAGGAGAGCAAATGTCAGAGATAAAAACTGCAATGTTGCAGGAAAGCAGTGTACGTATTGTGTGCTGAGAAATGTTGACGTCGAGCAGAACAACTGACATGGACAAAAAGTGACTGATTCAACATGAAGGACCGGGTGTAAGACAGCGCTAATAGGTTCGCTATCTGGAACTGATTGAGCTGACTAGTTTGAGTCAATGTTAAGTACATAAATTATTTATGACTAATGTTGCAAATGGGCAAGTTGGAAAAAGAAGAGAAAAGGTAGGTTCTTGATGGTTTTTAGATGGTTTAGCTAATGCAGAGGTGGAAATGTATGAGGAAATGCAAACGTCCAACCTACCAAGGGTAATTATCGCGTGTGGTTTCTGAGGTTGACAGGAGTTTGCATAAAGTTTTCTCAACCATGTTCTATAGCGCTTTTGAACTGTTCAAACACCAAAGGCAAGAATCGGGATTATACCGACGGGGTGATTCCACTCAAATGTGAAAGTAGGGATGGAGGTGGACCGCCAGTGGAGAAAAGGAAAGAAAATCCTGAACACAGGAAATACGAGCATTTTGCTCCATGCTGTGGAGAAGTTCAAAAGACAGGCAGGGAGATGAGAGATAATGTGAGCGCGGAGAGTGGTAGAGAAGTCCGAGAAGAGAGAGCATAGCAGATCAACGTGGCGACGCAGACAAGATATCGAACGGTGGGCGGACCATGTTAAGTTTGGTGGAGTCTGTTAGAAGTCCATGGCGCCTAGGGTCCTAGTGACGCGTTTCGATGTAGAAAGGTGGCGCTACCTTTGCACTTGCGTACCCAGCACTTCTAGCCATGGTAAGGGCTTCTTAGGTGGGTCTGAGCCCGAACTTTGCCTTTAAGGGTGGGAATTGTGCGGTATACACGAGGAAAGTTGTTCGAAAGGAAAGGGCATTACAAGGCATCTAAGAAACCCCAGGGTCTTGGCAGATCTGTGCATAAGCGAGGCAAAGGAAACTCACACTATCGCAGTTGTCCGTGACGATGGCGACGCTGTTCTGATGGCTCGTGTGCGGTCCGCAATACCCATTTTGTTCGTTTGGCATCTGAATATAGATGTAGAGCGTGTATGTTTTTCACGGTGAAAGCCCGACAACACAGCGGGACGCATCGAGCGGTCGGCCCCGACAGTGCGGACACCTGAACAACGACGAAGCGAGTATACACGTGATGGGAGAGTGGAGAGGGAAAAGGACATATAAAGGCATACTGATCAGTCATTAGCCCATTTACTATATTTTGCAGGTCGCTAATTCCTACAGTTCTCAAAATTGTTTTGAATTGATTCTAATTTTCCAAACTAATTGATTTGAATATATGCATGGCTCTTTATGCTGACTCTGCTACATACTGTACATAACCGACATCACAACCATTGAAGGACAGAAAAGCTTTAGAAAAGATAAAGGATGACTTGTTTGGTGTTGGTCAATCCCTGGTGGGATGCGCCATGCATTCTAACCCCACCCAGAAAAATAGAGTCTTTTTTAACCCTATACAATAAACTGCGAAAACCAGCCGATGTACAAGTGGGTGCGTTGCAGTTCTCCTCCTCAGATCAAATTCCGCTGGAATTGAGACACCACTCATTTGCGTGAAGCAGGCTCAGGACTAAGCCTAGGCCCAATCATAGGCTCAAGCATAAACCAATGTGTAAGCATAAGCCTAAGATTGAGCCCAAACCCAAGCTTAATCTTCAATGATCGTGCACTCTGGTGGCCTGACCTCAGGAGGAGAACAGAGCGTCTCGCGGTTGGATTGCACAGTGTACAATCCAGGATTTGATTCGCGGACCGTGCGCTTGCTTAGCTGTTCTTTTTTGCCACTACACCACCACGCATCCATTGTGTTATTATTTGTTGCCTCTATATTGTATAGTATAGAAGAATAATATTTATTCGTTCCATTCCTTACATGAAGATGATGTCAGTAATGTCAGGGTGTCTCTATAGTGTTTTTCTGTCCTGTTTTTCTTCCCAGCTTGGTCGGGGCAGCTCTTATCCAAACCCTTATGGGTAACAGGATTGATCGACCTGCGCAAGGTTTGATACAGATTCAATCGCAAAGTGGGTAGTGGAATCGTTAGTTACATCCTAATGACCTTTAGTACCTCTACAGCGAGTACTTGGTTAGAGGAGAGAGAAGTAATTCCCGTGCCTGGAGGTTGTATGTGGGTAGCTGCACACATTGCAGCAACTTCCCACCTTGAAAAACCCCGTTAAGGCCCCGGGGCGTTCGGTTTCAATCCAGGGCCGCCTGGTCAATCCAGGACCGCCCACCTCCGGAAGTGGTGCGTGGCTGGCATAACGTGTGAAATCAGCTAGGTTGATTGCCGTATCAACCGATAGAACGACTGACATCTCCAGAAAACTTGTTTGTACGTGCCTCTTTCCCCAAGCCAGCCTCCTTCACTGCTAGTGGGAAAGAGGGTTTTGTTAACGGCCTTGTCGACGGTTTTTCTCAGTTTTTTCTCCACTGTCGTTCCACTTCGCATCTCTATACTCAGTTTCAATCGCCATAATACCCCCTTATTGAGCCCGACTTTTGCCTTTAAGTGGGAGGGAACTGCAAGAGTAGTGCTCTTAACTATCTATATAACAATTAAAAAGAGCTCCTAAAAAAACAGCTTACTGAAACGAGTCCTTATGCAGGTCAAGCTCCACAGTAGAATGGCAAAACGTCACCCACAATAATCGATTCCTGGTTCTCAGTTTTTGAACACTAATACTGCAGAAAAATGTACGGCTTGAATGCATTCCGCGTATGTATGCACCATTTAAACACTTTTTTTCCAGGGTGAAGGTGGCGTACTGCAACTGGCGCTTTACCTCACGTGCACTGTACAGGGACCAAATCTCTGATCGCACCCTGTCCAGGAGATCACACGTTCATCCATGCAAAATCGGTCAGTTGGTGCGGGGCTGATATTGAAGTATAAAAACATCGACTGGCCCGCAAATCATTGTTCACGTCAAATGGCCTCAAAATGATTGCGATTCTAAATGGAAGTATGTAGAACGCTCGGTGCATTCCAATAAGATACAGATCAAATTCTCTATCCATTATTTAATTTTTTAACTAGCAAGAAAATTAGTCAAAATTTTGCTCAAATATTTTACAAAAAGAGAGCAATAGTTCAGGTGACTATTGAAGGACAGGCTGTGCAAAAAAAGATATCAAAAGACGATCGAAGTTATTCTGCACAGGCGTTTTAGAGGTTTATAGATTTGAAGTGTACACGGTTCCAATACAATTTAAGATTTAGGATATCACTGGTAAGGGTATTCTATCTTCTTTCCTACGTAAATTTGAATTTCAGTTACTTGTTCGGGTTATTGGGGTTTTTTATAGAGTTCAACTGGAGAAGTCAATACAGTGGTTTGAGCAAGTTTTTCGTTGTGCTGAAACCTTGACGTAGTCCGCTTTAGACCTGCCAAGGTAACATTGGAAGATGGGGCTGAAGAATCACCTCCATAACAGGAGAACAGCCTTGGCTCCAAAGAAGCCGATTCAGAAGAATTCCATAGTAAAGTTGAGGGGAATGAATGAGCATGCCTTTGCTGTTGTTGATGCGCCTTCTGAGGATTCCCGTAGAGGATGACTCCTGTCTAACTGTGCTATAGCAAGCATTAGGACCAGAAGTAGGTATATTGAAAATTAATTGTGGCTCTTGAAAGATAAATGAAGAGGTGCACAAGCTGAACAGGTGACTTCCACATGGGCTGACTGAAGCAGCAGCAACACCGTCTTCCCACTGGGTCGTTCCCACTAGTTTTACGTATCAAAAACTACCAGTATTCGCTATCCGCAGCTTCTTAGTTGTTTAGCTTATGTCGAAGCAATTCCAAATTTCTTATAATGTCGAAAAAGTTTATGATCGTGCACAACATTATATTTAACTTTTTTGACAAGAGATTGAATATATTGGTATTTTAGAAATGATTTGCACTTACCCAGCGGCTTGCTGAGGCCAGCGCCCGATGCACTGTTGCACACGCAAATACTTGCAATGCTAACAGCAACACGGAATAAAATGGCGGGCTCAAAGCATAATTAGGAAGGCAAGGTCGTTCGTAGGAATCTCTGCAGTCGGTAATGCAGACATTTCAATTTAATGTTGGCAATTACCATCGCCAGGTCCGAAAGGGCTGAGTCATTGCTTCCCAGTGTCCACCTAGAGTCCCAAAAGTTTTTATGGTTAAGAAGCATACATATGAGTGGCGCAGGCTTGATGAAGGAGAGGTTAGTGGCTTCCAAAAAACAAATCTGTCTATCCTTGGATTTTTCACCAAAATTCTCCCTTCAGGCATAAATTCTACAATATTTTCAATTTCCACAACACATTTACTGTTTAACTTTTATTGCCTAACACATTGACGACATTGAGACGCGGTAACGCGTCTCACTTTGCGCACCTCGTTGGACATTGAGACGCGGTTGCGCGTCTCACCCTTGTCATCCCTTTTTCTAGCGTATGCGGGGATTCTTCCCAATTTGCTTGCCTCTATTCTATGGATTACAACATAACATAACTGTAAACGACATGGGTCACGGTATGATCAAATATGCTCCAGTTTAGCAGAAGTTTTTTAAGCACAGCGGAATTGGCAGCTCGGTTCATCCCTCGTTTTCTTCCTATTCTGATGAACATGTCAGTGAGAAAAGGTAGTGAAAGTAAATACAAACTTAAAGGGATAGAAAGATATATGTTTCACTTGACACATCCACATCGAAAATAGTTTTGGCATCCACTACAGAGAAAAGGACTTAAATTCCAATTTTCATTACCATTTCACGTTTTTTGATCGGAATTTCGCTACTATATCTTCGATTACTTTCTACGCATTGAATATTGCTGAAATGGTTTCGTACCTTTGAAGCTTCCCAAAGTTATCGTTCGAAATTTACGGGTGTGAGGTGTGACGGCGCTCGCAAAAGCGCCCTTGTCCCACGCGGTGCAAAAACCCAAAACGCGCGATGTCGTCAACGTGTTAATAATTCCATGAACACTGTATCTTGGCATCCAAGCTGTGATAAATAGTGGTAGGGGGAAGATAGGGTCACACTAATTGATTAAGCGAAGTTTTAGGAAAAAAATCAAAGGTTTCCCTTGCCGTCTAACCTATTACAGAATTAGTTGACTTTATGTATTTATTTTTTGCTGGCTACGAACCCTAATTCAAGGGGTCTTGGAATTTCATTATTTTATCTGTTTTTATTGAAATGCGATTTATAAGGGCCTTCCCCTATTAGTTGACTCATCACAGTGATTTTAAAATAGCAATGGTAATCAGATCAACATGCTATTAGTCATGGTCCTGAAAGGAGTGAAGAAGTCCAAAATATTTGGCGAAATGGCACGAAACATTGCATAGCTCAACTTTTGCCCCACTACAAGTAGGTTACCCGCTCCACCCTTTAGAGTTTACCGCCTAACCCCATAGTTCACTGATAACCTGTCTGCTGTGCATGATTTCGAAGCAGAAGGATTGACCGACCACGGAGGACGGGGATTTGACGACCTGGGCGCTCTAACGCCTATGTAATTGCGCCATATGACCGCCTTCCGTATTCTTACACTGAGTTGTAGCTTGCCGTCTGGATGAAACTTTTCTGCTTACAGTTCATGGAACTAAAAAGCACGTCTCTGCAGTGTTAAAAGCATAAAGGATAAAGCATTTGCCGTTGATCAATCCCTTTTTGGGATGCGGCACGCATTTACATTCGTAGTGGCGTTTGAATGCGATGTGGCCTATACAATGACTTGCGGGGGCCAGCCGATGTACAAGTCAGTGTTTTTATCCTCCCAGACAAGTCTGGTACCAATTAACCGACCCCGGAGGGATGGAAGGCTTGGTTGGCCCGGGCGACTCACGACCCAGGATTTGATCCCCGGACCGCTCGCGTGGTAAGCGTGCCACTTGCCACTACACCACTTCCGCCCTTTCTGCAGTGTTAAGCTTTCGAAATATCACCATTCCAACCCGGCGCAACTCGCGTTGGCCACACCCACAGTGCAAGCATCACACCTACACGTAGCTCATCGAATGGTAAGGGGGCATATGCGTTGTGTTTCAACCCTGTCGTTTGCACAGATCAACACATGGCATTGAGGGATAGTGAAAGTCCGGTCTATTCCACCTAATCCATAAGGAGGGAAT